>CAUYTI010087016.1:0-53893 GCA_963575145.1 Galago senegalensis
GCCTGTGGTCCCAGCTACTTGGGAGGCGGAGGCAAGAGACTCGCTTGAGCCCAGGAGTTGGAGGTTGCTGTGAGCTGTAATGCCATGGCACTCTACCCAGGGGGACAGCTTGAGGCTCTGTCTCAAGAAAAAAAAAAAAAAGAAAGCTAAAAAGTGTGTTACATACAAGCGTCTACAAAATGAAACAATAAGTTGTTTACCTGCACAGTACAGGATAAATAATGGGATAAATATGATATAAAGAAGCTAATCAATATAATTACATCCAGAGATCAGGGGAATAGAATGGAAGGGGCAGGAATAGAAACAAAGCCCTGGGTAGCTATTTCCACATAATTTGAACTTTCGAGTCACGGAAATGGATTGCTACTCAAAAAATCTAAAACCTATTGTAAAACAATCCTGTGAAATTGTAATTAATTGTGTACTGGCAGCCTCAAAACAATGTCAGTCCAGGAAAAAGCAGTACCCATAACACCAAGATTTTGATCGATATTTTTATCCTCTAAAAACATAGGCACTTCAGAGGAATATTAATTTCAGAACTTGGATAAAGATGGCACCATGTGTGCCTGAGAAGCTTTTCAAAATCAATGGGGTCGTATCAAAATGCACAGGAGCCTGTCGGAAGGTGTCACACTGGCCAAAACAGTGGATAAAATGAGCAAAAAAAGGATGATTGAATGGATTGGATACATGTACAATAGCTATGGACGTCCTCACACCAAAAGTTGACTTTTGAGTCCAAAGGGACCTCCTCTGTAACTTTCATGGTAAAGTGGCTGTGACATATGATGCATGCTAGAAACAGGGAAGCCCTTTCCTCTGCAGAGATAAACATTTTAAAAAGTGACATATTCTATTGCTTCAAAAGCAGACCACCTGCCCTTGAGCCTTTGGCTCTAGGGGAGAAATTTACCAAAAAATGTTAAGATGTTTGTGTTGATTTTTGTTTGATGCATTTAGCAATATTTCCTTGAAAGAGAGAGGCTGAGGCAAGAATTGGCTGTTTGGAAGCAATAGTAAAGAAAACAGAGAGGTTTGAGGCTTCAAAATGCTGGGAAAGGCCATGGCGGCAAACTCCAAACACAGGAAATAAGAATGAAAAGCTTTTAACAACAAAGTGCCATTAAGACTCAGCTCTATAGCAATGAGCAGATTAACCGGGTGGCCTTTTCCCTACACGAATAGCTTCATAGTAGGGGCCGTTTTGTTAAGAGACAGGCTTAGGGCCAAGGAAGTGAAGATACCAGTTGGGTGCATTGTGTCTGGGAAAGGATGAGGGTATGTTTACTGACACATAAAACCAATGAAAGCAAATTAATTCACAGCCTACTAACTTTTCAGGGAATTGTACTGTCAACGAAATGACAAATCTCCACTAAAAAAGGCTTTGGCTATTTGGGCCACAAAACAATCCTTGGGGCCCCAAATTTGTACCAGAATGGAGTTGGCTACAAAAAAGCTTTACAACCCCAGGAGCCATAATTCCCCAAAACAACTTCATTCATGACCATGGAAGATAATAGAGGAGGACAAACCTCCCTGAAAGTGGAGGTCACAATGAACTATGAACAAAGACCCCCAGCCAGAGAGCAGAATCAGGTCCAGTCACGGAACCCCATCCACCCGGGCTGGAGGGCTGGAGGGCTCTAACAGCGCTTACCTTGTGGGCTCTTACCATTGCTATCAGTTTCCATTTTCATGATGGAAATTTGAATTGTAGTTACATTGTCCCCGCTCTGTTATGCAGTATGTATGTGTCTTCATAAGCGTGTAAGTCCTGGGGGCAGGGGATTCAATGGGTAGGGGCCATAAACCCATCTCTCATGTACAGGTTCCAGGAGCCGTGTAGCACCTGGTGACCCTGACCTTTGGAAAGGGTGCAGTGGATGAATGGGACTTGGGGTTATCTCTTTCCAGGGCAGTAAGTACGCAGAGAGAGAAGTAAACGGACAGCTGGTGGGGGAGCACAGACTGAGGCAGCTGTTCACTAACTCGAGTATCTCCTTCCCCCGGGCACTCTCATGGACACTACCTTGCCCAGACGCCCTGCAGGCTTCAGACAAATCTGAAGCTATACTACACTCTCTGTTTCTCCATATTCCACTGAGACACTGAATTCCTGAATAGCCATAGAGGTCGTGTGGTGAAGATGACAGAGAGGACGACCTCCTTCCTCCCTACAGCTCCAGATGAACTCTGAGGGAGAAACAAACATTATATTAAGCCCCTGAAATGTGGGCTTGGTCTTTGTAACAATTATAGACAGTGAGCCAGAAGCTGAATTGCGGACTTTCCTAGGCAAGGAAAAATTGATCACTGCACTTCATGTGAATGATCCAGGATACCAAGGGAGGGAGCTGTGGATGAAAGAGAGAGAACGGTCAGGAAGTATCATTGACAAGGTAGAAAAAGTACGCTTATCATACCTCTAGACCCACTGATAGAAGGAGGGTGCACAAGAAAATGCCCACCCCTGGAAAGGGAGGAAGGAGTCCCTTTCACACAGGTCACCAAAGAATAGCAAGGTTGTAATTAAAGCAAGAATGTTCACAGAAGGCTTTCGGAAATGGGAAGCAATCAAAAAAGGCAGTGTGCAAAGTCAGATGGGAATTAGAACCTGGTGGAGGAGGGATGACCTTCAACTCCCTCTCTCTTCTTGCGGCACCCAACCTAAGCAGAGATGAGAGGCTGGGTGATGCCCAGGCAGAAAGGCTGTGGTTGCTACAGAAGCTCTAAGTGCTGAGCTCTGTTTTAGTCAGTGACTCCTGCTGACCCAGGCCCAGAGTCCTACAAAAGGTGGCCTTACCTACTTCAAAGTGCAGGCTGTGTCCCACTCCTTAGAAGGACAGCCTGTAGAGGGGCACCTCACTTCAACCTTGCAGAGAGTCAGTTTCACCTGAAATAATCAAGTACTCCCTTGGCTCTCCCTATCCGATGCTCTATTTCTATTAGAATATTTTCTGGGTTCCCATTGAAATTGTCTCTGATATATTCATCTTGCATATTCTAAATAAAGTTAGGCAAAATTTTACTGTCCTCCCAAAGAGTAGAAGGATCTGAAAATAGATGAATTCTTGTCATTCCATTCCTTAATATAACATTGTTATCTGGTATTTTATTCCATAGAAATTAAGAAATCATTTTTACTTATAAAAAGTCAGCAGTTGGTGCGCACCTGCCAGTGTGCGCACCACGTTCTGCGTCTCAGAGCTCTCTTTTGTTAGGGACCTTATTCTTCCTCAGGTACATCCTTTAGGGCTTTTAGCAAGGGGCTGTTAGACTCTTGGGATTTCCTTATTTGTCTATTCTCTGTTAATGATATCTTTATTTACAACTATTATGTCTACTGTTTACTGTCTTTCTCCACTAAAATGTAAGCAACTCAGAATAAAACATAATAATAACTTTATTTGATGCTTATTTATGAAAACATTTTCGTAGGTGCACAATTCTAGGCCAATAGCTACTTTCTTTCATAACTTAGAATGTACGATTCTGTGAATTCCAATTGTATTAAGGAATCAGCCATCTAATTGTGATTCTATTGCATTTTAAACGTTTATTTGCCACTTAAATATTCATCTGATGTTTGCTATGTGCTAGACTTTGCTCAAAGAACTTAACAGATATTAACTCATTTAATTCTCCCAGCGACTCTATGACTATAAGGTAGATGCTGTTATTCTCACTCTATTTCACAAAGTGTCTTCAGCACAGAGTTTACCCTTTTGCCTGATGTCACCCCATTTGGGAGAGTTCGACTTGATCACAGGCAGTCTAACTCCACAATCTCTGCTCCACAATCTCTGCTCTTAGGTGCTGCTCTCTGTGATACCTTTCTCTCTCTCTCTCTCTCTCTCTTTTTCCCATGTGTCTTAAGAAATTTTTGTCTTTGGCACTTTTTGATGAGAGTGGGCATACATTTCTCTCTCCCCATCTCTTCCTTCCTTCCTTCCATTTTTATTTGACTTGCTCACCTTTCTGAATCTGTGGGTTGGCAGCTTTCATTCATTCTGGAAATATTTTCATTTTTTCTTTTGAGGGAAGTTGCCTCTCTCATTCTTTCTAATTCCATTCAATCAGAAAAAGTCTATTCAATTTAGAAGTCTTATTGCGTTCATTTTGAAATGTGACCACCCAAAGTTTATACTTCTGATGTCTTTCTTTATTCATTGAACATAGCAAGCATATGTTTTTATATTCTGTAGTTTAATATCTAGTATTTCAATCCTTGCGAATCTCATTCTGTGCCTTATTATTGCCGTGATTCTCATTTTTAATAACATGTTTCCTTGTGACTTAGTGATTTTTGTTTTTTTAGATCCTGTACTTTTGAACCACAATCTGGGAGAACTCTTTGAAACTTGGGTTTAAAATTTATTATCTCTCTAGATGCTCAGCGTTCGCTTCTGGCAGGCATCTGGGAGCACTGTCAATCCAGCACCACTTTGAATCACGCTGTGGATCTCTAGTTTTTTGGTTGTTTCATTTTTGTGTGTTTTTTGCTGGAGTCACATGGGCATTGTGAAGTCTGACTCACAACTCACTGAGTTGGACCTGGGATCACAGGTGCTCCAGGGAGAACGTTGTCACTCTGCTCCATGCAGAGCTGCAGTCTCTGCCCCCAGGCTCCCTGTGCACATCTACTGTTCTTTGCTATTTTTTTTCTTTCTTTCTTTGTCATGAGGGATGGACATTAACCAGTGAAGATCCTGCTTTTCAGAGGACCTGGTTTTATAGAGAAATCTCTTTTCCTACCTCTTGTCATCTTCTTGAGTTCATTCTCACAGACGGCTCAGGCTCTGGGCTTTCAAATATGGGCATAAAATTGAAGGGATACATCTTGTAAATCCCCTTGTTTTTCCCTCAGCATTAAGGAAACTCTGCATTAACATTTTTAATAATCATCTCCTTCTTCTTTATGCTATACATCGAAGTCTCAGTAAATTCCCATCATTGTTGGATGTCATCGTCACCCACACTCAGCAACAATAAGGACTCAGTGGGTTCTTGGTATTTTCTCGGCACTTTGCTGGACGCTGGGCTACTGAAGTAAAACCAAACAAACCAAAACAAAAGACAAAACAGTGTTCTGACTTCACGAAGCTGACAGCATTGCTAGGAAAAAAGCCACTAAAAATGTAATTAAAACAAAAATATAATCAGTGTAGTGAGTTTTATAACATTTACCATTTGACCAACATTAATTGACTTATCTATATCACTGATCTAAAAGCCTGGACGTTCTAAGTAAATGTCTGCAATTCATTACCCAAGGAGCTATTTAGAGCCAGATGCAGTTAATCCAGCATCAGCGCGACTAGAACGGTTGACCAGATACCCTCTGAGAAATCCTTACACATAACATCAGAAAGAAAAAGAAAAAAATCTACATTTCAAGGGATGGGAGAGCATCAGCTGGAAGAAGGAGGCAAACGGTTTCCTTTATCGGAGCCATTTGAGATGGGTTAGTCTGACAAAGGTAAAATAGAAGAAAAGGCAAAATCCTGCAAAGGGCACCAGAAATCAAGAGGAGGGCAGTGGCCCCACGCCAGGTAACACTAATTATCAGTGGGGAATACAGGTCGCCTGCTCAGTGCCAGCAGAGAAAAAAGCAAGACCGTAAAGAGCCTGTAACGGAATCCCATGGAATTGGAGCTGAATCCCCCCTGGCAACTGCTCCAAGCCAAATGCTGGCGTCCCCAGATGTCCACTTCCAAGGGGGAAATCTTCCTCTGCCGGCCGGGCCTCACCAAGTACGCTTAGTTTATTGCGAGAAGAAACATCTAAAGGGTTTTTCCTCCTCCTTGGCCTCTGCTTTGTGGTGATTGTGCTGCCTTTTGGATTCTTTTAGAAGCTTAGAAGTGGAAGAAAATGTACAGAAGTATTTAAGGAACCAAAAAATGATTCTGTCCAACTAGGTATAGATTTAAATGCAAAGGAGGTAGTTGTGATCCAAGACACACTCATGGTTTCAAAATTATGACTAAATTCCAAAAAGTAATAATTTCTAAATTCCAGAAGTATCCAAAGTACAATGTATACTTGCTAATAATAGGGTTTACAATAAGAGGAAAGGCAAATCTGTAAAGGTAAGTAAACCATGCGTTGCTTGGGGCAAGTTTGTAACTCTCTTGTTACCTAAACTCGAAAACAACAATTTACATTGAGAGCATAACGCTTCAAAACAATGTACTCTAGGATGAAGATAATATGGTTAGGACAAAGTCTTAAATCACACACTGTTTGCAAAAGGTCTCAATGTCAAAAGTCTTGCTCTGAATTTGAAATCACCTTAGAAATTAGTTCTATTTTATGCTCTGTGTTTTATGAATGAAAACACCCTAGTGTGTGTGTGTGTGTGTGTGTGTGTGTGTGTGTACCTACAGAGAGGGATACATACACCCACACAAATCACCAAAACATGAAGTGGCTAGAGTTTCCTATGTGGTCACCCTATAGAAGATAAAAATTTTGCTTGTTTAGTCAAGGGTTTTTTGTGTTGACCTTGAAACATGAACTTGAACAGGTACCGGATTGGAGAACCCAAGCTGACAGAAACAATATTAGGGCCAAAAAGAGACTCACACAATAGTTTCAAACCCATGTTTAATCATTCATCAATCCAAATCCAAGTATTTAAGACCACAGGGATTGAATTCCAACTAGATAATTAGTTAGGAACATGAAATAGAAAAAAATAATCAACTCAAAAAGAAAGAAAAAAAAAATGAGAACACACTTACAGACTTCACAGATACGGGCTTCTTTTCCTGCCAAGAACAAGCCTTCCAACAGCAGGATAAGGCTAGTGGTGCTTGCCGTCAAGGCAGTCGCTTGGAATTAGCTTATCAGCTCGGCCAGCAAGAGAAAATTAGATCCAGCAAATTTCAATTTAGCATTCAATGGATAGCTGAATTGCATCCAGAATGACACTATTCTCTCAGTCTGCCAAGCTATCACTCAAGAAATTAAAATGAGATTATGAATATATATTTTGCAATCATTTTCTTAATTAGAAAAACAGTAAATACCATATTTGTGCTCCACGGTGTGAATTTAAATTGTGGGTTTCATTGAAAAGCAAGAGAATTTCTCTCACTGGATCCCTTCATCAGACCACCTAGAAAAAAAAGTGGTAATCAGTGTTCTAATTCTCCCCTTTCTCCTTTATCCACATACCGTGTGGATTTCCTCCTT
Organism: Galago senegalensis; assembly: GCA_963575145.1. Lineage (NCBI taxonomy): Eukaryota > Metazoa > Chordata > Mammalia > Primates > Galagidae > Galago > Galago senegalensis. The sequence goes on from CAUYTI010087016.1 coordinate 7,207, forward strand.
GGAAAAGCCGAGGTCCCTATGCGTTACAAAAGAAATCAATCAATTAACTAATCAATAAGTTTTAGAAAACATTATTCAGGCTTGAAAATAAAATGGGAGGCTTGACTTGTGATGGAGGGATTACTGTGCAAATTTTCTGTGTCTTTAAGAATGATTCCGAAGAAAAAATTGAGCGATTCATCCTAGAGACCATCATTTGACTCTTGAATGAGTTGTTAAAATGTTAAAATATTAAAATTAAAATGAGTTGTTAAAATTTTCTTTATGATCTGAAGTCACTAAATACCTGTTTTATTATATTAATGGAAAGAGAATTTATTTGAGGATTATGTTTCATTTTTCTTAATAATAGAGAAGAAGTCCTATCACAAATAAAAGAAACAGAAAATCAGGACCGTCTATTGGTCTTTTGACTCTTCATCTCCTTGTGCATTTATGCCAAGGTCTAAACTGACTCTTCTCTCCTCCTGTCTCCGCCTACTAACCATTCCTAGAAGTCATGATTGCCCAGCCCTGTTATGTTGGTGTTGGGAGCAGCTTGCTACATGACTCAGGATATCAAAGGCTCATGACCCTGAAGAGGAATGGGAGCCCACCAGGTGGTTTGGAGGTCAGCAGGTGCATGCTGGTTTAGAAAATGAAGTGAGGTTGGTAACTCTTCTCAGTAGACCCACCCCCATGCTCCTGTCACAGCTGTTCCCAGGCCAGATCTTACCAAGACGGTAAACATACCCACATCAGCTAATGGCTCCCCAGTCTTTGCCCCAAACAAATCTGATGGGGGATGGCCTCAGCCTCTCTCCAGGACAGTGTTGAGGGGACTCAGCACTGACTCACACACACCAGTTTGCCTCTTCGATCTTCCCTACTAACATTATGAGCATACTTAAAAGTGGTAAGTCTTGTCCTGCTTGGTAGTCGAGTTTCCTTCCATTTTTGTTTTTGTCCAAAGTTTGTAAGTTGGTGACCCTGAGATAATAATTCTCAGGCTTACACTGTGTTTCTTTAAAATGTTGTCAATATTTGAAATAAGATGGCTTTGCATCATCCAAACTGTCTCCCTCTAAACTACGTTTATTAATTACAATGGGAAAAATAATAACTTTGCTGCAGAAAAACCTAGAAAACATCCCCTTAACTAGGTAAGGAGGTTAACATTACCAGTAGAAAACCATAAACACGATGTACTCATGATGCATCACCTAGGAGAGCCTTGGTGGTGTTCTTCCCCAAATGGGTGGCCTCAATCTAATCATAAGACTATATCCAAAAACCCCAAATATGGAACATTGTTCAAAATATATAGCCACTACTCTTCAAAAGTCACAAAGAAACTCTGAGAAAATGTTAGTCATCAGAGCAGACTATGGAGACCTAACAATTAAATGCAATGTGGAATTCGGGATTAGATCCTAGAACAGGGCAAAAGGATGACAGTGAAGGCAGCAGGGTCCGAGACTATCACTAATGACTTGCTAGCAGGACTCCCAGGACTCAGAGATGCTGTTATAGTCACATTACACTTATTACAGTAAAGGACATGGACTGGAATCAGCTCAGGGAGCAGGCAAAGGAGCAGAGTCCAGGAGAAACCAGGTGCCAGCTTCCAGGGGTCCTGTCCCAGTACAGTCACACAGACATGCTTGATCCTCCCAGCAAGAGTGTGTGACGATGCCTGCACAGTGCCCAGCAAGGAAAGCTCACCTGAACCTGGGTGTGCGGGCTATGTACTGGGGCTCACTCACTTAGGCAGGCAATGTCCTTAAAATTGACTAGCTACTTAGTCTCTAGCACCTCCCAGAAGCTACACTGGTACTGGGTGGCCCAAAGTCTCAGGCATACAAAACCAGGCATTCCCATAAATCACATGGTTGGTATAAACCATCTGGTAAAACTGATACAGTAAGACTCAAGGTCTCACCTGGAGCCAACAGAAATACATCTATCGGGTAGACTATTCCAGGACTCAGAAGTTATCTCTAGGACCAAGTTAAGTTGATCCTGATGACAGGCCTGTCTCTGGAATGTGCAGGATTTGAGCCACTCAGGCCTGTTGAAGTCACACTTTCCTGCACAGTGGGAGAACTGGTAATAGCCAAATAAATCTGTAATTTATACTGTTGCACCAATGTTAACTTTTTTAGTCGATATTTATACTATGGCTGTGTAATATATTACAATTAGGGAAAACTGGGCATAATAGGTTGGATGGTGGCCCCCCAAAAGAATATGCTCAAGCCCTAACTCTCAGTACTTATGAATGTGACCTTATTTGGAAGTAGAATCTTTGCAGATGTAATTAAGTTAAGGATCTGGAGATGAAATAATTGTGGATTTAGAGTGACTACTAAATCAAATAACTGGATAGGGAGATTTGAGACACTGATATGGAGAAGAAGTCCCAGTGTGGTGGAGGCCATATACAGACATAGGCAGACATCAGAGTAACGTGTCTATACACATGGGATGCCAAGGCTTGCTCACAACCCCCTGAAGCTGGGAGCTAGGTGTGGACCCTTGAAGCCTGGATTCTATGGAGGGAACTAACCCTGCCAACACTTTACTTCTTACTTTCACACCACTAACCTCCCAAACTATGAGAGCATTTCTGTTGTTTTAAGCCACCAACTTTATGGTAATTTGTCACAGCAGCTCTAGGAAACTTATACAATGGGTAGAGCTATGGAGAAACCCTCAGTTTTGCAACTCTTCTGTAAGTCCACAATTATCTCAAACTTTTTAAACAAACTTTAAGACAAAATAAACCAGATAATATCACATAAAATCTGAGCTTTTAACTTTTCAGCAAAAACAAGAATCTGGCACCACTTGGTCTAACTTCACAGATGGCAATGGTGAGTTATAACTGAGGTATAGAGGTTACCATTAGACAGGCCTTTTTTTCCACAGGCCTCACCACTCCCTATTGTACTACACTTAATCTGCTTTCTTTGTTTATGCAAATGCCTGAATCCTGCTGGCCTATGAATACATGGCCCCAGCTTTTCCCAGTCATCACTACAGGAATGGAGCAAAGTCTAGTTTCCCATCCCATCAAATAACTGATATTTCACTGTCTTGAGAGAGAGACTGCTTTGGTGACTCATTGCTTTGCACACTTGATTGAGACCCAGGGTCAGCTGTTCATCTGAGTCACCATGGGCTTGACCACACACTTCTCTATTAGCACATCATACGTTCTAGAAAATGTCTCTGCTACATCCTCACTTCCCCAGTATCCATCCTCTCAGTGGGAAGTTCTATTACAAGGTCCCACTCCAGCCCCTTCCTTTGCTACCTCAACCTTCTGAGAATCAACTGATATGCCTCAAGATGAATCTTAAGGTCTGCCAGTTACACGTGCCCATCTAAACATGTCCTGCCTGTGAAAGAAAATGAGAATCATACAAAGCAGCATTTTCTTTATGCAGCAGAGGATAGGTTTCTAGAAACAATTGACAGATAAAAAGATAAAGATTTCTCCCATGTATTATCCTCATACTTCAGTTAATCTTTTAAGAAGTGTACATTTTAATTCTGTTCTTTTCTTTACAGAAAAATGTAACCACTATATATTTTACTATATGCTAATATATATATATATATATATATATATTTGTTTATTTGTTTGTTTGTTTGCAGTCTTTGGCCAGGGCCAGTTTTGAACCCGCTACCTCTGGTATATGGGGCTGGCGCACTACTTCTTTGAGGCACAGGTGCCGCCCAAATAATATTTTAAGAAATTAAATATGTATTTTTATATTAACCATTATTGCCTGGTACATATTAATGTACTGGTGATCAGCATTTATGATTTAATAATGTTGTAAAATAGTCTAAGAAAGGGAAATATAAGAATAGAAGAAATATTTTCCACCACAGTAGGATACCTAACTGTATGCTTTTCAAAAAGGCCCTTGCTGGAGATATATTGGTTCGGCACTGTTAGAAATTTTAATAGGAATTAATAAAACTTAAACCATTGCTTCTTGCTCCCAGAAGGGTCACCTTTCCAGGAAAAATTCATGATTGTGTGTTAGAGGAATATACCAAATAAGAAAGGAGAGCCAGATGGATGTGTAAAAATGATACATGCAGGTTGTCCTATTTTGTAAATAGTGTAGAATCTCTGTAGTTGACCACCTCCCTACGTTGACCACCTCCTAATTTTCATTAGATTTGGAGATATACTCCCCATGCTCTTTCATGGAGATGTGCTCCCCATGTTTGTATCAGTACAGCAGGCCTCGTTCCTTATGTTCACCATCTCTGTATGTTAACCAGTTTATTACAGTCCCTTGGACCGTCAACTTACAGAGGTTCTACTATGTGTATATTTCTCAATGACTTCTTTTTTTGTTTTGACCACTGTCATCAGATCATCTCAAGGGAAAGAAAGGAGCATATTTCTTCCTTTCAGACGGTCCCTTTTATCACCTGCCTTTGACCACAGGTGATATTGAGATGCTGCTTTGGGGAGGGTGGCTGCTTGTATAAGTTGAACACTTGCTCAAAGATCCCATTTGTAGATATAACTCCCCAAACATTTGTGTTCACATTCATTCAGTCATCTATTAAACAGATATTGAACTTAATAACAATATGCCCGGCACTGTGCTAAGAGTGAATGCCACAGATGCTTTCTTGCTAATTATGAAGAAATACAGAAATAGACAAGTAGGAAGGCAGAAAAGAAGAGAAAGGAAGGAAGGAAGAATGAAGGAAGGAAGCAGCAAGATTTCTAAATAGAGAATAGGAAGGGGGTTATTATTTACCTATTTAATCATGGAAGTCTCACTGAGGAGAAGATATTTAAGCAAAGACATGAAGGGTGAGGAGGATTTAGTCATTTGGGGAAAAAAAAAAAGTAAGCAGAAAACAGGAAAAGAAATAAAGAATTTAGCAATAAACAGACAATAATAAAAATAACAACAGAAGCTAATATTCAATAAATACCAAGCCCCCTGCTGTGAAGATTACATTTATTAACTCAGTTAATCTTCCCAATAATTCTTTAGCAGAATTATTATCCCATTTCCCAATTTTTAAACAATTTATTTCAGGTAAACAAATCATCCAGGATCACAAGATATGAGGGTGAGATCTGAACCCTAGATCTTGCAGATTGCAAATTCTGATAAAATTTCTAGTCACTGACCCTTTCAAAACAATGGATGCATTTCCACATCCAAGAATGACCTCCTCTTCCTCCACATTCACCTAAACCTGTCCACTCTGCAAGGCCAGGTCAGGACCAACTTCTTCTAGGCCTTTCAATAACAATAATAATAAATTGGCTACTATTTCTGGACCCCATTTTCATACATCTAGAACATGTAGTTTTCTAAATAAAGCATAGAGAGGATCCTGACATGGAGGTTAAGCAACAGTTCCCAAGCGTCCGTGTGCGTCAGTCCCCCCTGGAAGACATGCTAAGATGAAAAATGTTTTCTCAGCCCCAGAGTTTCTGACTTGGCAGGTTTCCAGCAGGGCCTGGGAACTTGCATTTCTAATAAGTTGTAAGCAAAGCTGATACTGCCAGTCTGAAGACTGCTCTTTGAGAACCAGTGAATTGAGGAATTTGCCCAAATGTATTCAGCCAATGGATGACGGAGTTAGCTGAGAATTGTATCCAGCTGCCACATGGGTGTCCAAAGCTTACATTCTTAATTAGTATGCTGCTATGAATATAATCTTTTCAGCTGGGTTTCTGGTGAGTAGCAAGTATTTGGTGTCTAGTGTACTTCTCATCATTTACTGTTCTACTTTCTGTCTCTCTGACCAGAGCACATATAGAATAAACTCCTGCTGGCACACCCATGGCAGAGCAGAGCGTTCTGTGGAGCCTTGAAGCTCAGCAAAAGCTGCTTTGTTGAGTTGTCTTAGTCTGTTTTGTTCTGTAATAACAGAGTACCTGAGACTTGGAAATTTATAAAGAACAGAAATGTACTTCTTACAGTTCTGGAGGCTGGGGCGTTGAGGGAGGAGGGCCAGACCCTTCTTGCTACATCATCCATGGCAGAGGTGAAAGGGGAGTGTGAGAGGGAGAGTGAGAGAGAGAGACAGAGGAAAAGTAGCAGAGGAAGGGGGCTGAATTTATCCTCTTATTAGAAACCTACTCCTGAAATACCAACCCACTCCTGCCATAACAGCATTAATTCCTTCCTAAGGACAGAGCCATCAAGAGTAAATCACCTCTTGAAGGTTCCAACTCCTAACTACTACATCGGGAATGCGTTTCCAACATGGGAAGTTGGAAGAACACATTCCAGCCATAGTATTCCACCCCTAGGCCCCAAATTCATATCCTTCTCACATGCAAAATACATTCATTTCACTCCAGTAGTCCTAAGCATCAGCTCTAAAGTCCAAATTCCAGAGTCTGTTCTAAATCAGATATAGGTGAGACTCAAGGCGCAATTCATCCTGAGACAAATTTCCTTCCGGCTGGGAACCTAGGAAATTGGAATAAGTTGTATGTTTCCAAAACACAATAATGGGACAGGCAGGGCATAGACATTCCCATTCCGAAAGGGAAAAACAGGACAGAAAGAAGTGGCGGGCCTCAAATAAGTCCCAAACCCATCAATCTGAAATCTTAAGCTGGAGAATAATCTCTTTTGACTCTATACCCTGCATTCTAAGCCCCCCATGGTAGGAGCTGGGCCCCCAAGGCCTCAGGCAGCCCCACCCCTATGGCTTCACCGGGCTCAGTCTACTGAGAAACTCTTGTGGAATCCCCAATTCAGGCTTGTCTACTTGGACTGCAGCTGAAAGCACTGTTGATACCAGCGCTGGATATAGAGAAAGGTTGTATTCAGTCTGGCCCAAGCAAGAAGAAAAGAGAGAAAATCTCTCACAGAGATGGGGTGGTTGGAGGTTTTTTCTGGTGGGTCAGGGTGGGGTCTCAGAGAACTGAGTATAAAGTCCATTTTTCTTCACTTTCAAGTAGCATCTTGAGCAACCAAACTTGTGAGCATCAGCTCATTTCCTTCACGGCATTCATTCTTTCCGCAAAACATACCTCATAACATTTTCTTGTGACCCAGGATTTGTCTCCTACTATTTGACAAAAAAGACCCCAGCAGAGGTCACAATGGCCCCACAGCTCATGCACTTGCATCCCTTCAGAGTCAGCACCATGTGCCACTGCCAAGTCTTTCCCTGTGCCCTCTGGAGCTGCGCATGAACTGCATCTGGGCATGCTTGAGCCAGGCCTGGGGCAGCCCCGTGGCACTGTACCAGGACACAGTGCAGACTCCTGAGGCAGCCAGGTGCAGCCTCTAGGAGGGTCTCACATCTGGAAACCTTGCCCACACAGTCCTGGCCTGCCTTGAAGATCTCTCTGAAAGGCCTTTAAGGTCCTTTTCCCATTGGCATGATAAATAGAACTTGACGTCCTTCTGTCCATATTAATCTTTCCAGCAAACAGTAACATGGCCAGGCTGAGAGCTTTCCAAATCTTTCTATCAGTTTTCCTTTTTTTTTTTTTAGGATATTCTCACTCTATTGTTGAGGCTAGACTGCCATGGTCTCGGCAGATTTATTTATTACAGTTCTGAAAACTGGGGCATCCAAGATCAAGGGGTAGCATCTGCCAAGACCCTTCTCACTGTATCATCACATGGTAGAAGGGGAGAGGGCAAGAGAGAAAGATGGTGAGAAAGAGAGAACTGGACTCATCCTTTTACCAAGCAGAGCCCTCACGGCCAAATCACCTCTTAAACTTTCCACCTTTCGACACTGCTGCATTGGGGATTAAGTTTCCAAGATGTGAACTTTGGGGTTTACATTTAAGACACAGCAACACTCATCTCACTCTCTGCTTGATTCAGGCTGTTTTGACTTTAAGAATCTCAGACTCCTTTAGATTAGCTCTCCCCACCCCCCAAAGGCCCTCTGGCTTCAGAAGGCTAGCTTTTATAATAGAGGTTTATTGTAGGACTATGTGTGACAATAAAGAAGAGAGAATTTTGGCAGGAATCTCAGTCCAGCTCATTGATACTGAGTCAGAAAGTTCCCCAGGCCTCCAGACAGCTCTGGTTACCTCAGTAGCATTATCATTCCACAACTATTCCGAGTATGTTTGCTTCTCTTTGTATCCATCCACTTTCATTCTTGCGGCAATCTACTTGATTCTTTTCATTTTCCCAGGCCAAATTTCAGAGAGAAAGCGTATCTGATAGGTCTATATAATTACTACCACTCCTATCTGGATGGGGCTTTTTACACTGAACAAAGTAACTAGGCCAGGCCCCATCCAGGGATTGGCAGCTGTTGGGTCAGGTGCCCCTGACCAGTCCATTGTGACCATCTGGGACGGATGCCATGGCCAGACCATAGCTGGTCATGGCCGCACTCTTAGCAGAGCGGTGGGCGAGACATCTGTGATTGACACTTCTGATACAAAAAATTACTTTCCTCCAAGTCTGCTCTTTATATCATTTCTAATCATATCAAAGATTTAAGTAAATGACATAAAGACTTTTGAAATCTATTCTGCGGTTCACAGGGTTTTCTTTTCCTACATCTTTTTGTTCATTAATTCTTTGATGAGATTTCTCCCGTAGTTTTACATGTAATAGTATATTCTCAGTGGAGCATTGTAATAGAGCTATAAAGAATGAGAAATAACAGTGGAAAACGATTAATCCCTTATCCCAGAATGTGAGAATAGCATCTTAATCTCATGTCTCAGGGGGTGAGAATAGATATGGGAGGGAAGTTCTGCTTTAGGTAAAACAACACTGACAGCCTCATAAATTCAGCTGTCTGCTTGTGTTTGCTCTCTTGGCAGAGCCAGAATATAATAATTGAAACCTTTTATTCTTCAAACATAACCTGTGTTTTCAGAAAAACTTGGACAGAGATTTTGTTTTACCTTGGATAGTTTATGCATTCTTTTAATTTTTTCTTCTTTTTTTCTGTAAATAGAATGCTATATATTACATTTCCATGGTCAGTTAGGAAACACAAAATTTAAACAAATCTTACATTTCTAAGAGATTTATATCTTAAGAATTGCTACCATTATTAACCAACTAAAAAAATCCAGACTTTTTAAGGCAAAGGTTCCAGCTGTGCTTTTATTTGCTAGCTGCTACCCTGAAATGCATGATGACCTGTCTCGAATTTCAGAATTTCATTCATCCATAAAACAGGGGTTCAGAGTAACTTGTCTCCTGAAATCAGTTACTAAACTATTATACTTTATTGACTTTCCTGTTCAAATTCTTCTTGAGTGTCCTGCTTTGGGATTATCTCTCTATTTCACCCTTTTTATTTTATACAACTCTATATATACTGCTTACTTATTCTTTTCTTTCTATTGGTCTTGAGTTTCTACAGGTTAGAGTCTGGGTACTTTCTCTTTGAAACCTGGAATAAGAATACTATTTTAAACACATTAGCTGCCACTCTAGGAAAAAAAAAATCTTGTATCCTTGGGACCATGGAGTTTTATTAGGTCAAGGGACATGGAGTTACAGATGCTTCACAAGGGCCTGGGCTCAAAACTAGTGTGAGTTAAATATAACTCACACAACAATTAATATGTCAAAAATTTTCTGTGTTTTTATTTTTATTTGTTTAACTTTCAGATACGGGCAAAGATCTACTTGTTCCTTCAGTTATTTCCCAGTATGGAGGGGTCACGTGAAGAATTCCCCATGGTGCTGGGGAATTATAAAATATGTGTGGGTTTTAAGCATGTTCTTTTTGTTACCACAACCTGTTTTGCAGATAAATTATAGAAATGCATAATAAATCTGGAAGAAAGTGGACTTTTCAACTCTGAGACATAATTATCTGAAATTAACTGGGAAAAAAGCTAATTTTCAGAGTTAAATATAATTTAATTCATAATTGCCAGGTCATGGAAGAAACCCAAGTGCCCATCGATCCATGAATGGATCAAATTTCTGCATAGAGATGCTGTGTACACTTCATGAGATTTATACCAAAGGATTTTATTTGGGGAGACAAATGGTGTTATGTTTTTAATTTCAAATTTCATTTATTTTCTGTTGGGATACAGGAAAGCAATTGATTTTTCGTATTGACCTTATGTTCTACAACCTCCGGTAGTCACTTGTTAAGCCCAGGAGTTTGTTGTTACTGTTTCAGATTTTCTACGTAGACAACCGTGTCATTTTAAGACACAGTTTTATTTCTTCCTTCCCTGTCAGCATATATTATATTTTCCTTATTATTCTTATTACATAAGCTAGGACATCATTATGATGTTAATAAGGAATGTGAAAGGAACTATTGTGGGGGTGCCAGGGGTATCCAGGGGAACAATCCCTGAGACTTCTTCAAACCTACAGAAAATAAAAAGAACCCAGAGATGCTGAGATGGGCTGGACTAGGCCTGTGTGTTCCAGAGTCAACAGATTGGAGGCATTAAACTCTTTAATATGTAGTTAGATTAGGAAACCTGGTTTACTTCCCCTGCATGAATAGAACTAGCTTCTCCCCCACCCTTTATTTAAATTCCCAGCCTCTCTCTAAATCCAGTCTTCCTGGGAACTTGGGACTCTTTCCACCAATCTTTTCCATATGAACTTTTATTAGAAATTATTAAAAGCCTTCTGAAGAGGCCGGGGGCAGGGGGACTGTGTTTCTCAGTTTACTCACCCTGAGTTAATGTACACCTTCTCCAGGGATTTTCAGGCTTTGCTTAAAACTCATCCATTTTCAGCATCGTTTTTTCCTGCTGACTTTCAAATCAGATCAGGGTTCACGTGCAAAAGCTCACAGCAGTACCCTGTTACTAATCTTAGTTGAAAGCTTCGGGTTAGTCTCATTAAGTGTGATAGCTATTTTTCTGTGGATATTCTTCATCAAGTTGAAAAAATTTCCCTGTCTTGCTAGTTTGCCATGATGTTTTAACCATAAATGGTGTTTGATTTTCTCAGTGCTTTGTCTGCATCTATTGATATGAATATGTTATTTTTTCTTTCGTGGTTCATTGACGTGATGGATTAAATTAATTGATTTTTAAATGTTGAGCCAACCTTGCATATTGGGAATAAATTGAGTTTGGTTGTGGTCTGCAATACTTTTTATACATTATTGGATTCAATTTGTTCATAATTTTTGAAGTTTTGCATCTGTACTCATGAGCTATATTGGTCTGCAGTTTTCTTTCTTGAAATGTCTTTGTCTGGTTTGGGTATTAGGGTAATGCTGAAATCACACAATGAGTTGGGAAATATATGTTCTGTTTCTACCTAGTGAAAAATGACAGACTATTACTACAATTTCTTCCTTAAGCGGTTAATATAATTTACCAGTGAACCTCTCTAAGCCTGGTGCTTTGTTTTTGAAGTTTATCAATTTCTTTCCTTTCTTTCTTTCTTTCTTTTTTTTATTTTAAGACAAAGTCTCACTGTTTCACCCTGGGTAGAGTTCCAGGACATCATAGCCTACAGCAACCTCAACCTCGTGGACTTTAGCAACCATCTTGCCTCAGCCTCCCGAGTAACTGGGATTACGAATATGCAATGTTACACCTGGCTATTATTTTTTGTATTGAGTCAAGCCAGGGTCTCCTTCTTGTTTAGGCTGATCTTGAGTTTCTGAGTTCAAGCAATCCACCTGCCTCAGACTCCCAGAATGCTAGGATTCCTGGTGTGAGCCACCATGTTGGCTGGTTCCTTCTTTTTAATGGTCATAGGCCTATTCACATTGTCTTTTTCTTCTTGTGTGAGTTTTAGCAGGTTGCGTTTATCAAGGACTGGTCTGTTGCATTTTTGGTATTTAAATCTGTTGTATAGAGTTGTTCATAGTATCCCTTTTTATTCTTTCAATAGCCACAGAATCTGTAGCGATACCTCTCTTTCATTTCTAATATCAGGGATTTATATCTTTATCACTTTCTTATTCCCTTATTTAGTCTGACTAGAGGCTTATTGATTCTAATACTCTTTAAACAACTAGTTTTTAAACAACTAGTTTTAATATTTGTTCCCTATTTTTAATATTGTTGAATTTCTCCAATATTTTTTATTATTTGTGTTCTTATACTTACTTTGGATTTAATTTGTTCTTTTTCTAGCTTCTTAAAGTGGAAGTTTAGGCAATTCATTTTAGATCATTGTGTTTCTCAAATATAATCATTCAATTCTAGAAATTCTCCTCAATATAAAATGCATCATAAAAGGCTCAGTCATATTACTTCGCAAGAATTGCCAAAGCAACATTTTGAGATTATTTGATATTTTCACTTTTGATGCATTTTTAAAGAGAAAATCATTTACATGTTTTCCTTAAAACTATTCTTTAAACTAAAATCCAAAGTAGTATGAAAGCAGTGTAATAGAATTTTAGACTAGAAGTATTTCATTCCAGACCAGTAACCTCAATTTATTACAACCCTTTCGGTAAACTCAATTAACTGCCTTGTCTAATGTAGCCTCTCTCATCACTAACATATGTAAATAAGAATGCATATATCATCCAGGGTAGTGCCCAGATTAATCATTATTTATGTTCAAATCATACTAGTTTCATTACTCACACTCTTCTTCTACCTCTTTGGCAAAGCTAAAGTATTTAGGCTTCATTCGTGCATTGTTTAATCCTGGTCGTGAAGGTAATTGGAGTGTGTGTGTGTTTTTGTGCTGATTGATTAAGAATAAATGCAGTTTTGTGTCTGTAGCTTTTTGCTGCCCTGCAAGAAATAGCCTGTCACCCAGCAAGAAATTTATGCGAGGCCCTTAATTTTGAAATCATGCCAATTCCCAAAATGATTTCTGAAGTTAACAAATGAGGTCAGTAACATTTTGTACGAAGCACGTTACAGAAATGTTACAAGATGGTTTTGTGCTTTGGTTTCCTTCTGTGCAAAATTCCAACCAAATGCCATCAGAAGATTGCCATTGCTGACATTTCATCTCTGAAAGGATACTCTTTGTTTTATCTGTCTAAATTGTTTATTATAGAAGGCATATCCTCTGTAATATTTTAAGAATAATTCCAGAGATGTTTAAATTATTCCAGTTTTAAAATACATATTACGTATGTGGTATACATAAATGATCTAAAAGTTTTGTATTTACCCCCCAAATCTCATGATATACAAGAGGATATGCGAACACATAAAGTATTCTACATAATTCTCCAAATTTTTTCACAATGATTCTCAGCTTCAGGGTCCTAAGACATTAATAAAACCAAGTATAACTGAAAAAGGTATGGAGCGTAGGAAGTAACAATATATCAGTTTATTAATTAAAAAAAAAATACACCATACCATTGCCAATGATAGGGAAAATTGGTATATGGTGTACCTGGGAACTCTTTGTAATATCTTGAATTTTTTCTGTAAATATTCAAAGTTGTTAAATAGCATTTATTAAAAATAAAATAAAATATCCAAAATTCAGTTCTATACTTGCTGCAGCCACAATTCAAATGCTCAGTAATCAAATTTAGATACTAGCACTGATTGCTGAGATATTTTATTTATTTATGTATTATTTTATGTTTTTCATTTTTTATTTTTTGGAAGCCGTGACTCGGATATGAACCACACAGACATTTTAGATGTAGAACGCTACAGAGCATAGATAAACTACACTGCCGATGCTGTGTCTTCTCACCTAGTCTGTCACGCCAAATGCTTAAAGCAGAGCGTTTCACCATTATGCATTACATTCACACATTTCCATTTGCTCAGCAAATTATCAGAGGTATTATTATTTAAACCTAAATTCAATGCAATTTTGATAACAGAAAAGCAGGTTGACTGACTATACTCCTCTTAAAGGAAGGGATTAAGTGGTGTTTCTGTCTTAAATTTCTTCTATTTATCAAATGCTTATAATCCACTTTTTGTTCTAGGTACACGGGATGCACACACTTTCGCAAGAGTAGATTGGATGATGAATATATTTCCATGTGTCGTATATATAATCTTGGAACTATGTTTGTATAATGTTGAGAGACAGAAACCCCTAGAAATTATAAATGAATGGCATGTGTTGGGTTTTTGTGCGGAGATTGATGATACATACTGTGAATGATTTTTTGTCCAATAGAAGAATATATATGTTTACAGAAGAGAATCCATAGTTTTCACCAGTTTGTCAAAGATATCTGAGACTCAAAGCAATCTTGAATCATTGCCCATAAAACAGAGCTATTTTATCCTGAAGCAAAATATCTAACTCCTTTCAACCTGAAAGAATAATTTAAATACTTGAAGACTACATCTTTACATCAAAAAATGAAACTTTTGTTACATAAATACTATATTTAAATATGGAGAAGGAAATGGTCAGGGATGGCGATGACTATACGAATGAAAAACAAATAAGCCACCTCTAGTAACGCCTGTGACACATGTTCATTCTGTGAAAAACAGTTCATGTGTTTTCATGAAAAAAGAAAGAACTTCATTTGTTAAAGTGGTTGTACAGAATTTTGAAAGTTATTGGTGGTTCCTCAAAAAAAAAAAAATTCATCTCTTTAAATACAAGTACAAACAAGACAGGACACACTTTTGGCGATTTTAATAATGCGTTGTAAGTACTTACTATTCAAATTTCATTGATCATTTTATTTAGACTCTTCCAAGATGACTCAGCGTCTGGTTGTTTTTAATGCATCAGGGCTTCTAAGACTCAATGCTTCATCAACTCTGCTTATCCTAGCTGCCTTAGTCCCTTTCTTATGCTCCTATAACATGATACTGCAGACTGGGTAATTTGTAAAGAAGCGAAATTTATGTCTGGAAAGTCCAAGATGCAGGACCTTACATCTGGTGAGGGTCTTGGTGCTGCATCCTCTCGCGGGGGAAGGTGGAAGCATGAGGGAGCGCCAGACAGCAGAAGAGCAAGTGCAGCTCGACTCCTTTCTACAGGAAGTCCACTTTTCCAGTAATGACATTAATATATTCATGACAGCAGAGCCATCAGGACCTAATCACCTCATATTAAGCACTACCTCTCAAAAATTTTACCCTGGGGATTAATTTCCCAACATACAACCACTGGGAACAAATTCAAACCCTAGTCCCAGCTGTGACTGACTTTGGCAGAAGACCCCAGCCTAGGATCAAATGAAAAGAATGTTCTGATCATTTTTCATTATTATTTTAAAGATCGCAGGTAGTCGTTCAGATTTTTAATTTAAAAACTAGAAAAAATGCTTAAACTATATTTTTTACCAAGTGAATAAGACAGAATATTTATTTCCTATCATTGTTTTCTAGCTGGAGGAATGGTTGTATTATTCTACCCTGAATTGCCTTTTTAACCACCATACAGGAAATGCTAGAAGTTTAAGACAATATAGCATCATTTGTGATATGCATCAAAGAGAAAATAAAGTTCAGCCACTGATTTCTTTCTTTTTCAATAACCTTTAGAACTGTTAACTATAATTTTCCTTGAAAATAAAAATTCTGTCACTTAGAACATGATGTGTTTCCTTTCGATTTGAATTAGAAACTTATATTCAAATTGAAAGAATGTCCTGAAACCTTGTCAGAATTACTGATTTAGAAATATATTTAATATAACCCAAATTTGATTGACATCGAGTATAGAAAATCTAGATTTAACATAAGTAAGAAAACGTCTCTCAAGGGAGGCCTCCAGACAGATGTTTAGCTTTCGCCCTTATTTTAAAATGTCCATTAAAAGCAATTTGGAAAGTTCAGTTTAGGTTGCGATAAATTATTCATGGGTGAGAAGTTATTCCAGCTGATGGAATTGTGAGTGTGATATACGGACATAGACTTGTCGCCATCCGGCGTGGGCTGCCTCACATGAATACAACAATTCAACCCAGGCTGGGAAACAGTCACTGACAGCAGAAAGTGAGGGGCTTTAATCTAAAACAAATATCTGGGCTCCAGACAATTTTAGACTGGGAACCCCAATTATGTGCACATAGACCCTCATTTTATTTTAACAACATCCTAGGTTGGAGATAGCCAGAAGGGGGAAGTGGAGATAGAAAAGGGGGACACCATTTAGCATCATATTACAGGTTGAAAACCTGAACCACCTTAAAGAGATGGGCTGAACCAAGGTGGCATTATTATTACGTTCATGAGCAGCCAAGTCAATAGCAAAACCAAAGTCAAAACCCAGCTGCCAGACCTCTTAGTCTTGAGCATTTCCTCCCAAATTATCAATCACCAAAATATTCCTTAGATAATCTTTATTTTTTTCTTAGTACCATTTTTTTTAACCCAGAAATTCATGGGAAGAGGAAATTACTATTCCATGAGCTGATACTCTGGGTTAGAGAAAGTATTGCAGGTTTTCCATAAAACTATAATTAATTCTTATAACAATCCTATGTGAATTACAAAATAGATATTATTCTCCTGTAGTAACATGTAGATAAAAGTGAACTTCATGGAGGGTAAAAGGGTAGTAACTAAAGTGCTATGGGTATGAAATCAAGATCTGATTGTCTTTCTGCTTATCTGGTTCTTGATAGTGATTAACGATGATTAGCTAAGCTTAAAATGAACAAATATGGTGGGTGGAGGCTAAGCTAATTATCTGAAAAGAAATGCAGCTCTTTTAAGGGTTACCCTAACAGCATAGCTTGAGGTAGTACTTCTTCTTTAAGACAGAGTGTTTTCAAGTCTCCTTTCTTTGAGAGTCTCTGATTTTATAATAATTGTTATAAATTCACTAATTAATAGCTAATTATTGCCTTTTTTGTTTTAACAGTATCTAACCTAAATTTGTATTTATTATAATTACTCATGATGACTTATACTTAAAGAGGAGTAAATGTAAGGAAAATTTTCTCAAGAGGGAAATGATGCCTTTATCACTTATCAAATTTGGCATATAGAGACTTAAATGTCCATATGAAAGCATTTAAAGTGCTGGGAATATTTTTTGTGTGTGCTTATTTTAGGACTGGGAAATCAGCCTTATCACTGGCAGTTTCTCAGTTTGTAGTTTTGGAGTTTGTTTTCCTTTTCATTTTTTTTCTACTCTCTAATGGAATTTTATTTTTGTTATATTTCATTTATTCAAGGATTAATAGGGCACCAACTTCGAGCTAGGCACCCTTCTGCATTTCTGGGATTCATCTGTAAAGTAAAAAGGATTATTACTCAGTGCATTTAGATTCTAATAAAATTTACAGTGCTCTGAAGTGTGGGACTTTGAAAATTATCCAAGTATTCTGAGCTTCCTTTGTTCTTAATGAGGAGCAGATGGTCTGTGATATTGTGTAGGGCACTCAGAATTGTACGAGAAGCTCTCACGAGTTGCCCGTGTGGGTTTTAATTTCTAGCTCTTGATCGTAAGAACCAAGCAGGAAAATGTAGACTAAGTAGTTATCTATGGAAATATTTAAATGATTTTTAAACTCTTATTGTGGAATATTCAATAAGCATTTACATAAAGGCTAAGTATACAAAGTAATCTGAAATATCACGCAGAAATAAGCAAGGGAGCTGATATTTGAGAAGACTCTTAATATCCACGCATAACTCACTGGGAGAAGAGAGAAAGAGACAATTAATATGCCTAACTCTGAAATCAAGGAAAGTTCTTCAGATGGAAAATAATTGATGAACTATTTTAAAAGAGAATAATAATGGTACTTTTTAGAAATTTACTAACCATAAAATACAGTGAGCCATAATCTCATTTTGATTCTAATATTTCAGCATTGCTAACACTTCTTTCCTTTATATTTGAAAGGCAGGATTAGAAAAGCTAAAGATGTATAGACATTTGTTTCTCTGAATGCAATTTGCTAAAAATAACTTGTTTCTTTGTTTAATGAGCAATGCATTTGCATCCAGTCTATTTTGGAATCCCTTGTGAAAGTGTAGGCAGAATCTCTCTTTCTGCCAGGTCTTCTGCCTCAGAGATTTGAAGAATGAATCCACAGGACATCAGGAGTTAAACTGGTTTTTATAAGCCTGTTCGGCCCAGAGAATGAGGTTTTCAGCCCTAGGTAAATGAATCCTGCATTAAGTATCCCAGAAAATGGGTTCTCTATCCAGCTATGAGCAGGGGAACACTGTCTCAAAAGGTTTGCTTCTTTCTCTAAAGATGGATATCTATAAGGGCAAAATCTCAAACACACCTCTTAAGTGCTGGTACACTTGTTAATCAAAAATCTATAAGGATTCTTCCTGAAGCAAAAAGCTGATGCGTCCTAAGCCCATGCTTTACCATGATCATTTTTTTCCATGTCGGTTTTTATTGTGTGACATTCAAAATGATATGGGCAAATCTATTTTAAAATAAAGAGGCATATCACCTTCCAGTAGCTGATCAATGAACTACGTAACTGTTCTCAGAGGTTCTCCCCATGTTGATTGTAAATCAATATGTGAGTGGATACGGGACATTCTCTAATTTAACTGGACTCTCCTAATGTCAATATTGTGAATGTTATTTTGATAGAAATAGTTGGCTTGAAGTTTGGGAAGATTATCTCCTATTTCTTACCTCTGTGCTTTCATCAAGGTTATCGTTTTTCAATATCTTTGTTCACTTTGAAGAAGTAATGTTTTCATCCATTATGACTGGCTTAATTTTTTTTTTTATTTTTACACACACATGTGTTTACTAGGTTTCCAATTTTTGCCTTCACAAAATCAAAAAGGCCTAAAATTTAACAACAATAACAATATTTAAGATAAGGACTAGAAACAAAAACCTCATAAAAAATGAATGGAGATAAATACATTCATAAAAGAAATCGGAATATTGCTGCAATGAAGTATTAAGCAATAATGATAATAGTAATATAAAGACAGTAACATTCACATTGTCAAATAAGAGTATGTCTATTACAGAATGCTTTGACTCTGAGGTTCAGTATAGAGTCATCAATTAACTTCTTATTATTTTTATCCAAAGTCTCAAAAAATAGACTGGCTTAATTTTTAAATAATCACTTTTTGCTTATAACAAAAAAGAAAACTCTTAGCTTATTGTTCTTGTAGTAATTAATTTTACACTTACACATTTTCTTTTTACACAGCAACTATTTGGCAAAGCATTTGTGGAACTAGGTAGTAGTTGTATAGTTTACGTACTGCAAACCTACTGTGTTGTAGGCATTTACATTAGAACGACGTATAGAGGGTGCACTCGAATATCTCAAGGACACCAATGAGGGCACAGTTTAGGTTACAGTAAAACCAGAGTGAAAAAAACTTTTAACAATGTTCTTTCTTCTCATTTAATCTCTGCTTTCTTCTTTGAGATTTTTAATTCTTGTTATTTTTGTTTATTTATTATTTGGGCAGATAGCCTTTACTACTAAATGTGTGCTATATTCACTTCTCTTTTTCACTTATGTCACTAGCTCAGTTAAACGTTCCTGAAGGTCTTGGGCCATTTTTTTTTTTTTACCAGCTATACTATGTTTATGGGTATAGACCCAGAACTTCCAGCATTTTTTCCCATGTGGTGACATATTCAAAGAAACAGTCATTACGTGCTTGACTAGCACTCCAAAAGATATCAGCTGAAACTTCATCTTACAAGGCTGACACATGTTATCTGCGTCAATCCTTCCTACCATATGAAATTTAGCTAGAAGATAAATCAGAAAGGGTTATATACTTTGCCCAAGGTGACACAATTGCTTGTCAGATCTGTTATTTAAATTCAGACTATCTTAACTTCTTAGCCCAATCAAACCCTACAAAACAGATATGGAAGTTCTCAAATATGTATTTTGATGGAATAAATATCATTTTAGGGTGAAAACAATTTTCCATATTGAATCATTTGTCATATAGCTGCTCTTATCAGGAATGACCCAGTTCTTATCTATGAGATCCTGTGCTGGCACTTATAAACTATTTCTTTGCATTTCTGGTGAATTCTCTATGAAAACTAATAAACATTTTATTACTGGGGAAGAAAATTGTTAAACCTCTTTAACAAGGGAAAAGATTAAAAATTATGGTATGTTCAACTAGGGATTCTGTTAAAATCTTCCCTTATCCTGGGCATCAGTCTTAAAGAAAAAGTATGAGGATGAATAGCAGCACAAAACCCAGTGGTAGCAGTGGTTTGCAGAAGTGGAAGGTACTGATAAGAGCCTGCTCTCTTAAAGTGATGCCTTTCCATACATTAGGGAATGCCTGCAGTCTGCTCATAAAGGTAAGCTGAATAGCTGCACAAAGCGTGAGGGGAGTTTGACATTAGAAAGATTGCCTTTAGGACGAGGGTCATTTCCATATAGTTGGAGGACTCAAACTTGATCCGTAGAATAAATCCATGTTTTCTTTCAGTGATCCTCCATATCCCACATCATCCCATATATACTAAATACAACAGGATAATGCAAATATGGGTGGAGCAAAAGGAATGGAAGTAATTGAAATTCCACATGGAACAAAATCATTTTATCAGCACCTCTGGTTTTTTTCTCTCATTGACTCAGCCTAGATATTGCACGGGTCTATGACTTAGTAGCCAAGATGGAGACAGACTTGTTAGCAGGAGAGAAGTATGGTCTCTCATGGTCAGAGGTAAATTTTAGGAACTAAAAACTGGAGAACATGGTTTAGTTCCTGGGGCTAATTTATTCTAGTGCATGTATATATGTACATCTGTGGTACAAATATTAATAATATTTTAAGAAATTTACAAATTATATCTCATTTAATGTGATAGATCACAATATTGTGAATTACTGTGTAATAAAGGCAAAAATACCTATCTGAATACTCTTATGAAATCATAAGAGTAATACACTTTTTAGCCAGATGAAACATCTTGAGAATGAGATCTTCAAACTGTACATAAGCTGGGTTGACTTTATTAAATCAAGCACATTTCTTAGCATATAATTGTACATTTGTGTTTACAGAAGCATTCTGGTATACTGATTTCTCAAGTGTTCAGGAATCAGTCAATTTTGTATACAAATAATCAATCTTAGACACCAATATGAACATACAGATACAATAAAAATAATTATTAGAAGTTCTATATTGGTAACAACAAAAACTCATTTAAAATATATATATATATTTTTCCCATCTTCTTGGCCTTAACTAAAAAAAATGGCTTTCCTAACCACATTAAAGTCATAATAATATCTGTTTTGAACAGGAGCTTAATAGAAATAATTCATATTTGCAGATACAATCAAATTCCAGACATAAATGTAACATGTATTTTCAAACTGACCTCCTCTGAAAACCTGATCTCTTCACAGTAACTCATATGATACAACTGAGACATTCCCAGATGCTCTGCCATTAACAAACACTGATTGCCAAGATGGCAGGGCTTCCCTCGACTCTCTAAGGTATTAAATGGGGTATGGGTATAAATAGAAATAAAACACGTAGCCTGGTGAAGGCTTGAAAACTGGGTGATTACCTCCTGGATTTTTGTTATAGCATTCTTTTCATTATGCACTGGGTTTACAATTTTCACTATAAAAAGTAAAATATAAAAAACACTTGGGCATATATGTATATGCCCTATCCCTTCAATAGTATATCAGGGATGAAATTCTGGATCAGTCTATGGCAAACTCTATAAATCATAATCTTCCTAAACCTCAATTTCCTCAACTGCAACATTAGAATTTATTTCACACATTGCTGTGTGGATAAATACATCATGTATGTAAACTCCAAAAAGAGTCTGAGCCAATCAATGCTTCTATGTTGTCTTTAACAGAATTAGAGAATGGCTCCTCAATACACAAATATTAACACAGATATGCAAATGTGTAATGAATGTGGGATGAACGTATTTGGGCTTCCTAGTGTTGGTGATATCCAATCCGTGTAACTATATGAAATATCATTAAAATCCTGCCATAATATAAGTGCTAAAACAAAGCTTGTGAACACCGATAGGGAGTTATGTCTCTGGAATTTAAAAATAGTCAGTACATAGGAGAGGAAGTGAAGATTATGATGTCATGTGCTATATTTTTAAGCCCCCATGTGGACCTCATCAATTTCATTTCTTCTACTTCCAAAGCTACTTTGGTAAACCATAGTTGTTAGTGAAAAAATTAAAAACAAAATACATTGACCATCAATTTTACTCATTTTATGTTAGCTGCCAGGACTCTGTGAAGTGAATTCCCAGGGGGGCCCAAAGTACCCATTGGCCGCTCCCAGAGAAAGGAAGTAGGGACTGCTCTGAGGGCGCTCCTTCAGTCTTCACTTCTGCTTTCATCTCTAATTCTCCTATTTTACATTGTATTTGCCTTGTAAAGCTGCTTCACATCATTTTGATTAGAAGAAAATGGGCTTTAAATCTAAAATAAATACCTTCATAAATACACATTATATGTGAAATGGAAAATGGGTGAAACTTCACATTTTCCAGAGCTGTTAAGCTCAAAATCACCTTCTATATTGTGAAATGGGGTTGAGGTGGGAATGCTGATGAGATACCGAGGTGCATTCTTATTTGCTGTGGCTGCCTTTACAAAGTGAAGCATGCCCATCTTACTGTGCTTCACTCTACTGCGTTTTGCAAAGACTGGGATTTTTTGCATGTGACAGTTTGTGACAATCCTATGTCACACAAATCCATTGGTTGTTTTCCAACAGCATGTGCTCATTTCACTTCTGTGTCATGTTTATAATTCTTGCAACATTTCAAACTTGTTTATTATTTTATATGTTAGGGTGACCTGATGTTTCTATTGTAAATATTTTGAGATCCCATAAACCATGCTCATAGAAATGGGCAAATTTATTCAATAAACTGTGTACCTGTTCCTATTGCTCCACCAAACAACCATTACTCTCTTTCTCTCTTTTCAGAGCCACCTATATCTGAGACAAAACAATATTAATGTTAGGCTAATTAATAACCCTACAATAGCCTCCAAGGACCTCAGGTGAATTAAAGAACCCCATGTCTCATGATTTAAATTTTTTAAAAGTCTAGAAATGACTCCATTTGGAGAAAAGGCATTTTGAAAGCAGATATAGGTGAAATCTGGGCCTCTTGTGCAAACAGTTATTCAGCCTCTGACTACAAAGGATGATTTCTTAAAGAAAATTAAAGATATCGCAGTCAACACACACACAAAAAAAAGATAAGAAAATGAAACAGTTAACATGGAGAAAGTTTTAGGGATCTGACTGAAAAATCAAGCCAGCTACAACATTCCCTCGTGCTAAAGCTAATCCAGAATGAGGCACTAAATGTTTCCAAACCTATGAAAGTTAAGGGAGAGGTGAGGAAGCTGCAGAAGATAAAATGGAAGCTAATAGAGTTTAGTTCATAAAGTTGAAGAACATATCTCCATAACATAAAAGCACAGGGTCAATCAAGTGTTAACACAGAAGCTAGAGCAAGTTATCCAAAAAATACAGCTAAGATCATTGACAAAAGTACCTGCAGTAAACAACAGTGTTAGAATGCCTGGCTTCAAAGTGCCAAAGAAAAGACTGACTCTTTTGTTAGAGAAGAGTGTAGCTGGTGGCCGTCATTTGAAGCCAATGCTTATATACCATTTTGACAATAGTAGCGCCCTTAGGAATTATGTTAAAACTACTCTTCCTGTGCTCTATAAATGGAGCAAGGAAGCCTGAATGACAGAACATCTGTGTATGGCATGGTGTACTAAATATTTTAAGCCTACTGAGAAAGCCTACTAATTAGAAAAAGATATTTCTTTCAAATATTACTTATCATAGACAACGCACCTGATCACCCAAAATCTCTGACTGAGATGTGCAAGGAAATTGATGTTTTCATGCCTAGTAACACAACATCCACCCATAGCTCATGAATCAAGGAGTAATTTTTACCCCCAAGTCTCATTATTTATGAAATATATCTCATAAGGCTATATCTTCCATAGACAGTGATATGTGGTGGATTAGAAACAACATAAATCACAGCCCCTCTGTAAAGAATTCACCATTCTAGACGTCATTAAGAATGCTCAGTTTATGGGGGAAGGTCAGCTGTCAACTTCATTGGGAGTTGGAGGAGGGGTCCAAGACTTTTGTAAAGAAAAAAAAATAGTAGATGTGATGAAATAGTAGAACCAGAATTAGAAGTGGAGCCTGAAGATGTGACGGAATTGCTGTAATCTCATTATCAAACTTGAACATGTAAAGCATTCTAAGACATGACAAAGTTTGAGAGGACTGATTTAAATTTTAAAGTTCTATTGTAAGTCAGATATTATTAAGCAGCATTTCATGGTATGAAGAAACTACTCATGAAAGAAAGAGACCAAAGTGGCAAACTTAATTATTGTTCCATTTTTTTTAAATTGTCACAGTCACCCCAAACTTCAGCAACCACTGTCTGCATCAGGCAGCAGCCAGACATAAACATTGAGACAGGACCCATGAGCAAATGATGATTATGACTTACTGAAGGTTCAGATGGTAATTAACACTTCTCAGCAATATAGTTTCTTAATTAAGGTATATACCTTTTTAGACTTAATGCTATTGCATACTGAATAGACTACATTGTAGTGCACTGAATAGACTACACAATAGTGCAAATATAATTTTTACTTGCACCAGGAAACAAAAAAAATTGCAACTTTATTTTAATATTTGTTTTATTCTAATAGTCTCAAACTGAATCCACAATATCTACAAGGTATTTCTGCATCATGGAGTGGATTAAAGAACAGAAATTTGTTGTCTTAGAATTGTGGATGTTAGACTCCAAGATAAGGAGCCATGCTTTCTCTGAACGAAGGACAAATCTGTTGCAAGGTTCTCCTCTAGCCTTTGTGAGTTTCTTGGATTATGGCAGCCTAATTACAATCTTCACATAGCATTCCCTCTGTGTGAGGGTGGTATCTCAATTCTCAATTTTTGAAGATTTGAATCATCCTGGATTATGAGCCCACCTACTCCAGTATGACCTTAACCATTTCTGGAAATCCTTATTTCCTAATAAGGTCATATTCTGGAATAATAAAAGCATTCCATATCTCTTTGCTGAGTATCACTATGGTCACCTTCTAAGTACTCACCTTGGGAAGCTTTGCACTGAAGCCAGCAGTGAGGTGTGTACCACTGTATGTAATGTACATTTCTAGGATGAGTTCATGAACTTAATTGTCCCATTTCATATAATGACAGCTACGATGGCGATTCTAAAAAAAGAGGTCCAAAACTACTTTGAAAGGTAGACTACTAGATCCTGGTGTCTGATGCAAGGGGAGTCTTCAAAGTTGACCATAGTGATATTTGGTAATGAGGTATGGAGCATTTGTTGTTGTTGTTGCAGTTTTGGGGGGGCTGGGTTTGAAGCCACCACCTCCAGTATATGGGGCCAGCGCCCTACTCCTTGAGCCACAGGCACCGCCCAGAGATATGGAGCATTTTTCTAGATTGCGTTCATGAACTTAACTGTCCTCAAATACATATGTACACATATACACAATTACCTAATTAAATATAGCATAAGCACGTATATTTTTACAAATATATATCCATGTATATATGCGTTGTGGTTTTATAAACAGTTACCAATATGTTTATTTATGACCAATTTATCAGATACTTTCCAACAGCTGTGGGGTATTCCATTTTTAGATGCATCTTATTTTTAATCCTTCCTCCATTAAAAGATATTGTCTTTTCTAGTGTTTCAGTATTAATGTAATATTTGAACTGAGAATTCTGCAATAATTTTAAATAATCTCTTGTTGCTCCCTTAAGTTAGATTTGTACAAGTAGAGTTATCACCTCTTTGTGAGAAATCATTTTAGGAATCTTGATACAAGTTGGCAAATTACTTTCTATTAACTATATGAGCAGTGCACTCTCCATATAGCCATAAGAATAAGTTTTAAAATGGAACCCATGTTACTTTCTGGTTAAGAACCTAGACAGTGGATTTCTGTTACTCTTTAAATCATATTTCCCTTCATTTATTATTATGCAGACACAAAAGGCGAGAGAATTTTTCTTCTTTTCCTATGGTTTTTAGTTCTCCCTCCAAATAACTTTGAGCAGAGGGTCTTATGTGTTATGCTGATTCTCTCTTATGTGGCGTTTTGAAATCAATCAACAATAAAAGACCCTGCCAAATATAGATACAGAAACCTAATGCCTTAGACATATTACCAGAAAGGAAATAGTCCCCAGATTTGAAGAGAATTATTTCTTCTTCAAAGCTCTATGATGATTAGGTACTCTATTTGTCCTTGATGTCCTTTACCTGGGACCCTGCACTGTTACGGTAATTATGTGAGGGGTCAGGCAGAAAGTTCAATGCCCAACCAGATACATTTCCAAACCCATCGCTAGAGCCTTCAAGACATTAAATAGCTCTGAGTATATCTTCCCTATAGCTGGTCTTTGGCATCAGCTCTTCTCTTTTCATGAAATAACCTTTACATGAATATTGGCATAATTTTGTCATGTAAGTTCTTCAGATGTATTGTCACACATAATCTTTTCAGAGAGGACTTTTCTGATCACTGTTCATTTCTTTTTTTTTATGTTTTTTTTTAATTAAATCATAAACACATAGATCATGTATACATTAATGCATGTATGGGGTACAATGTGCTGATTTCATTGGTTAATATAAACTTCATCTTGTTTACTTAATTATTGTGTTAAGACATTCAGACATTCATACTCTATACTTAATAAACTAACAATTACCCTTGCATTATGCATCATACCTGTGATCCCACCATTCACCCTCCCCGACTACTGTTCTAAGGTCACAGTTCATTCTTGTCCTTTCTGTGTTCTGTTCCTTTTTCCCCAATATGATCTTCTAAAATATTATTCATTATTTCTCACATAAATATTTATTATGGTTTTTCCTACTACTAGAACATAAACTTTATGATTAACTTGTCTTTTATTTTCAGTGAAATGTCTTAATGTAAATTATCTCTTATGTCATGCCAGGCACATAGTAGTTCTTTGATATGGATATGATGCATGAATAAATGAGGTAATTAAGGAGAAAAGAAACACTTTCTGTGGGCCATTTACCAATAAATAATTACTAACTAATTATTGTGGCACTCTAAGTGATCCTGCAGACAAAACTCAGAGGAATATCCAAGAATCTGCCAAAGTTCCTAAGAACAAAACTCAAGAATTTTGATACTCCAGTGAACTATTAACTTGTGATGCCATCTAGAAGAAGGAGAGCCACTGATGCAGATAGACTACTGAAGGGGGCTTTTCCACACACAGGTGCTCGGAGGTAAAAGGAAGAGAATGCGTAGTCTGAGTTGCCATTAAATTTAGTCACTTAGAAACAGTCTTTTGTGGACCCCCAAAATCTTACATATCTGTGACAGATATATCTACAGATACTTAATATTACAGGTATTGCAGTTTTGTTCCAATAATGTACCATCTTCTCAATAGAACATACACACACACATATATATAAACATGTACCACACTGCATGCCTATGAATAATGTGACTCTCCTATCCCCACCATTATTTCTCAAAATAATGAGTATTTTAAAGTCATGCTTTATAGTTTTAATGGTTACACATTTTACTTGTAAAAATATAACTTTCTTTTAGCAGTTATACTATAAAGCTATGGTCACCAGTTTGGAAATATTGAGAAGATAAATATTTTGACTAGACTATGACTCCAATAGCTCAAGTTGACAATATAATTTCAGACTAGTAAAACTGACTTCGCACTTCTCACATCACCTATTGTAAGAGGGAAAAATGTGTTGCTATAAGCCGCTAAATTTGTAGTACTTTGTTATAGCAGCAATAGGAAATGAATGTACTTTCTGTTCCTGTATTCCAGTCACGTAACAAATAAATATAGCAAGTCAAGGAAAT
This sequence comes from Galago senegalensis, assembly GCA_963575145.1. Classification (NCBI taxonomy): domain Eukaryota; kingdom Metazoa; phylum Chordata; class Mammalia; order Primates; family Galagidae; genus Galago; species Galago senegalensis. The sequence continues at coordinate 34,975 of CAUYTI010087016.1, forward strand.
TGCAAATTAGTTGAAGAGATAATACATGAGTATATGTACAACCAAGCAGAAGGACAGAGGGCTAAAAATTGGTAGACATGATAAAGGGTACAGACAAAAGTAAAAGATGGTGATAACCATTGACAGTTAAGATTTCTTTTGCATTTAACATATGGACAGACATTGCCTAATGTAATTTACATAAAATATTCATAACAGCTTTGCCAGAAAAACTGCAAGTATTTTTACTTTTCAGGTGAGGGACCTGAGATGAGAGAGGTTAATTACATCCCTTGGTCACTCAACTGTTAATAGAAAAAGTCAAGATTTCAATCCTCATATACCTGCCTCCCAAGGTAAACCTATAAATTTCATAACTTCTGCTGGGTTCTAACATGATCATAAGTAGCTTTCTGAATGTGGTAGAAGCTCAGTAATTCTTACATTCCATAAATAAATAAGGTAATTAATAACAAAAGAAACACACTTTGCGGGGACCATCCACCACCAAATAATTTGAGATGGAAGGAAATATATTAACAAGTCTGCCCAGTGGTATGGAAGTGGAATTTTCAACTCTTCATTTCAGCAGTGGCCACAGTACCGTCTTTTGCCTTAAGTTGTTAAAGCTTAGCAAAGGAAGTGGATTAGAGATGTACATAGTTCATATTACAGCTGCCCACCAAGATTTGGAATGAGAACAAAATGAATTTGAAAGATATTAGGCTCTTGGAAATGATCTTGATCATACCAGCTGAGCATTTCTAAGCAGAATTGATCCTGAAAAGAAAATTTCTTCCTCTAATTTTCATAATGTGAAAGTAAAGTGGAAAAAACTGATTTTATCCTGTTTAGACAAATTCCTCAAGCTTCATTTTAGGACTTGAAAGAATTCATCATTCTGTTGTGCCAGCTGAATTTTCACAACTTGTGTATAATCACTTCTGGGACAAATACAAATGCTAGTGAAGACACTGAAAAAAAAAACAAAATGAATACGAAATACAGTTACTTTTCAACAAGATACTATTAAAGTAAATAGCAAAAGATGAGTTATAACTCATGCAAGACTAGAAACAAGAAGCTACTGAAAACCAAAACTTGGCCCAATGCTTTAGGGATTTGCTTCCATTTTTAACAAAAGGTGGAAATTTGTCCAGATGGAACACTCAGAAGGATCAGTTACCAACAGCTTCTATCGCTGGTGTGTTCAGTAGCAGAAGATGAAGAATTACTACCTTTAGGGAAAAAATGAATCTGGCTGTTTTGCTTGAGCAAGTCTGTACACCGCAACTTAAAAACCAGAAATTGTAGGGAGAAAAAAGAAACCCATCATTTTACATTCAATTCTATTCTTTATTAAAATTTATTTTTTCAGGAACTCAAGTAACAAACCAATTGAGACTAATTTTAACTAAAGTGTTAGGGAAAAAGAATGTGTGATACACTATGGTTGACTGTGAGAACATAATTCTATACCTACAATCACAGATATACATTATACATCCATATATATGCTCATAAACACTAAAACATTTTTCTTCAATTGTTGAGAGCAGAACAATTTTTAGTAATATTTGCAGTATAGCCCAAACACTGCTGTTTATATTGACTTTGTGTATCTTTAGAAATAAAAATTAATGGATTAAAACTGAATAAAAATGTTGATTGAATCAAATATTTTTCCACTGATAGAGATGTGCATTCATACCTACAGAGTGGTGGTGATTTTCTCAGGCTTTCACAGCTCAGATTCCAGCATAAGGACAATGTTGTTAAAGGAATTGCAAACTGTACTGACCGAGTTGATATCTCTTGCTTTGCTGTTTTGCCATTAAAATTTTGATGTTATCTGTGGCTATTTGGGCTTTTCAATGATGACGCTAAGTGCTTGGTGTTCACACTTCAGAATCATATTTTTGTGGTGCAGGTAGAACACCCATGAATTCTGTTTGAATCAGTAATGACCAATTCAGTTGTGTTGACCACCAAGTCCAGCAACACATTTGGTTGTCTGTTCAAAAATCAGAGTAAAATCCCTTTCCTCTTAACATAGACTCAGGTGACCATAACATTAATTTTAGAATCTTTTGAGAGGCTACTGAGTGATGTTACCTTTCAAACTCTACATGCTGACCTGCAAATATGTTCATGAGAGGTAAGACATTTTCTAAACATTGAAGATAAAAGGGTGAGAAAGACTACAAAATCTCTAATAAAGTGTCATCAGATTGAAAAATTAAAGTAGTTGGATGATTACTTGAATAATGATTTAAGTAGAATTATGACTAATTATTCAGGTTAAACTATGGTCAGCATGGTATGGTGCATTATTTGAATGTCAGTCGAATGCTAGTGTTGGAGACCCCCACCCAATACTGTTTTGAAAAATGGGAGTTAAAATTGTTACTCACTTCTATAATAATTGTTCACATTGCTTTTCATGTCTTTAACTGTATGAGCTTTCTTTTGTTTTTTCCTTAAATTTAAATGATATGCAAGAACGAAATTGATATTGTATTTGTTTTTTCTTTTTCCTATGTGCTTAGCATAGCCCTGTCTAACAGGTATCTGGAAATCTTACCACTAAAGAATCACTCCATAAAGTTACACTGACTATCATTATGTGTGCATGGGGTGAGTAGCAGATACTTGGAGCTCATCCCCCACAGTCATTTCTAGTTTGCTGAGTAATGAATGCACATTAGACCCCCAGTACATGTTAGGATGCTCTAGACATCACCTAGGTCAGATAGCTATTACATGGATGATTTTTTGATTACTATGATCTTTGATAATTTGATTACTATAATTATTTGATTATCTTGTGGTGTCTAAAGTCCTGGGCTAAAAAGAATTCTAAGCTATGTTTCTAATTAGCGAGAAAGGGTATTGGTAGAAATCAGCGTTATTTAATTAAGAATTGAGACTGAGGGTTCTGACTTGGTTATTAGTTATGTGACATTCAGTTTTATACCAAGCAATATTTTTTCTCACAAATATGGAATAATTATAAGCACCTTACATTATTCATTTAATATTTTCCTTCATATGCTACATTGATAGACATGTTACATCATAAAGCAAGAGTTTGAAAACAGAAGGAAATTTATCTTATTTTTAGAAATGACTACCTATGAAAATAAAAAATAGATCATTATTAAAGGTCAGTTTATTCAATCCTATAAAATTAAAAAATGATACATTTCTGGCTTGGTGTCTATAGCTTAGCAGGGCTAGGGCACCAGCCACATACCCCAGGGCTGGAGGGTTTGAACCCAGCCCAGGCCTGCTAAACAACAATGACAAGAATTACAACAACAAAATAGCCAGGCATTGTGGTGGGCACCTGTAGTCCCAGCTACTTGAGAGGATGGGGCAAGAAAATCACTTAAGCCCATGAGTTTGAGGTTGCTGTGAGCTGTGGACACCCTGGCACTCTACCAAGGTTGACATAGTGAGACTTTGTCAAAAAAAAAAAAGAGAGAGAGAGAGGTAAATTTTTGCACAAGTAGCACTTGTATAGAATTTCCCAATTTAGTACTTGGAAGAAAGAAAAATATTTCAAATATGACATACAAAGAAATGATATTAAAATGTATATGTAATATTGAATAAAAATGAATCTTTCAATAGGAAAAAATATAAATGATATGATCTGATATAACAGATCATAAATGATATGATGGGATAATATAAAATCATTCCTCATAATCATTTTAGAAAAACATAAAGTACCTAGTGTTGTTGCCAAGGAAGTTAATAAGGGCCTTTAACTTCTGAGTTAATAAAAATCTATAAGGCTTTCATAGATGAATATTAAATTAATTCAATTTAAGTTAAAAATCAAAATAAAAACTATATATGCCATCTTATTTAGCAGTTGAACTTCCAGCCATCATTTTTAAAAATATAGTTTCTATATATGGAAAAGTTTTTGAATAGGAATTTTCTTTTCAGCTTCATTTTATTTAAAAAAAAAATTTAAACAGTAAAATTTCATTAGTTGATGACTAGTGAAATAAACTTGAGGGCTCCAGCACTGTGAAATCTTCCATGTAATTAATACAAAGAATGATGGGTAGTGATGGATGTTTTAATTGGGTTTATTATTGTAAACATGACATACACACACTATATATACATACATACATATACAGAGAGTCGTCATGCTATAGACCTTGAATATATAGAACATTTGTCAGTGAATTATTTTTTTAAAGACATGGGCATTACTGCCACTAATGAAGGATGATTGTTAAGCTATAATGTAAAATAGTAACTTAAAAATGTATTTGGTAGTACAATACAGATCTTCATTTCTTTTATGACCATTTTCATTTGGTTACCATCCATTTTCATTGCCCAGTAAATTTAGAAATGAAGGCAAACAGGAGCAACTTGGTTGTGGATATTGTTTACCTTGCCCCCCTGGTCTGGCAGCATCCCGATTTCTGGCACACAGTCAAATCAATGCTCTGTCAATATAGATACTTACTTCTGTGCCTCATTTCTTTAATTAACAGCATCAGGAAGAGTCCTATATGATCATGGCAATGTTCTCTGGCAAAAGCATTCTTATATTACATAGGTGGGTAGATGATACGGTGCAGCTGCTACAAAAAATATTATGTTTTCCCCCCTAAAATTAAATATAGAATTGTCATAGTATCCACCAATTCTTCTTGTGGATATATAGCCATAAAAATTGGGATCTGGAATTCAAAGTGTATCTGTGCATTCAGGTTCACAGGAGCACTATTCAGAACAGCCGAAGGGTGGGAGCAAGCCGAGTGTCCATCAAACGGAGAATGAATAAACAATAGTGTGCTAGCTACATACCGTGGAATAGTACTCGGGTTTAGAAAATGTTGAAATTGTGATACACACATGTACTATGATGTGCATGAACGTGGACAATATTATGCTACTCCAAAGGCAAAAGGACAGATAATGTTGATTCCATTATGCAGAATATTAAAGTCATAGAAGCAGAGAGTAGAATGGTGGTAGCCTGGGACTGAGAGGAGGGTGAGGACAGAGAGTTAGTGTTTAATGGGTGCAGAATTTTGTCTGGGGAAGATGAAAAAGCTCTGGAGATGCCTGGTGGTGATGGATGCACAACAATGTAAATAGACTTAATGCCACTGACTGTATATTTAAAATGGTTAAAATGGTAAATTTATTAAAAATGGTTGAAATGGTAAATTTTAGGCACATGGTAGCACAAAAAAAATAATATTTTTACATTGAGCACCAAGTATTCAAACTTCACTGTACCAAATATTATGGGGACAAGATAGAAAATTTTCTTAAGGGAGTTATTAACTGAAATGATAGTAACTACTTTTAGGCAGGATGAAACCAATGGAAATCCATAGCTTTCTGGTGTACACATCAGTCACCCCATTTTTCACCTCTATTTTTTTCATTCCAGCTGCAGGAATGACTTCATCATATGTCCACATTTCATGTAATATACCAAATCCCATTGGGAAGCACTATGTTCTTCTGGGCCATATTCCCCCAGAATATACTGTAACTCAATTTTCAAAAATCTAGTCCTTCTCTCTATTTAAACCAACTCCCCTGGTTGATGGGATCAGATTGGTATATTAATGAAACTTCAAATGCTAAAGACAACCCTTCATTCCCAGCTAAGTATATATCTGTGTTATCAAATAGAAGGGTCCAAGGTATGACCCTCAAAAGTTGAAACTCCTAAGGGGCTTCTGCTTTTCCTCTTTTTCCTAAGATTGAATAATGAAACTTTTATTCTATCCTTTACCTCCGCGTAGCTTCTCTACTGTTGTCAGAAGTAGCAATTTATTCCATAATTCCTTCCTCAATAACTATTGTCACTATAATGACAATATACACAGGCACTTTGCCTCTCAGGACTTTGCTTTTTACTTTTACTATTTTCCTTGCCATCCCCAGTGAGAGTCTCTTAGTCATGGCATCAGACTGTGTTAAAGACCATCAGTGTTCTATTTCTGATGACAGGATAGCCATTTATTTATTTATCAAATGCATGGACAACCCTATTCCAGATATGCATATGGAACTTCTCTTACTAGGTCCACTCATGGTATTAATTAATGCATTAGATGATATCCCAGAAAAGAAAGAGATGCATATGCTTGCATAGAGTTTTAGAAATGACGGTCAGCAGAGATGTGGACAAAGTTAAAGAAAACTAACAATAAATAAGGAAACACTCTGGGCTTAGTAGTGGAGAGAAGGAACTATCACTCCTAGGCCTGAAGAGAAAAGGGGAAGGAGGCCGAAAGAAATGTCTAGACGCAGAGGAGCAGTACCAGCAAGGGCCTGTGGCCTTCAGCAGAGGAGCCCCACTACGGCCATCTCAAAGCTCAGCATGGATGGAACCATGGGAAAAAATGTCTCCCTCTCCCCTCTCCAGGCTCACATCTCCTGGAGTGCTTCCTATGACTGAACACAATCCAAACACAGAGTGCAAGCTAATCATAAAGATCACACTCTTGGACATAGTGAGGAAGGAAGGAAGAACACAGAAGAGAACAAACAGAATACACTCAGCACAGCCACCTTTCATTTCTTTAAATACAATTGTCGATCTGGCCATATTCACAAAATAATGTGTTACCTGTGGCTTCTGTCCAAAGATATATATATAAAGGCCAAACTCTTCATTTGTTCCCAACCTAACCCTCAGCTTAACAGTTAAGCACCTCAGTTGGGACACTGTCTACCTGAATCACAATGGCACATACATGTTGTATGGCTTGTTCGTAAAGCTTATGGGCAGACATAAACGTCGTTCCACAGTAGCGGTAATTTTTCCTTTTTTTTTTTCTTTAACTCTTTTCCAAAACCGTCAGACAAAATGGGTGCTAAATTACATCAATTTACTGAAATGGCTGTGGCCTGAGTAACTCGTATATAGACAACCATTTGAAACAAACCATCAGATACAAAATGCTGAAGATTCCCTTATTATGCCAGTTGCCTTTTATTGCTATCTACAACATAATAGAAAAAAGATAAAGAAGAATGGATTTGTGGAATAATATACTTTAGCATATACATTTTTATTCATTATAGTTCATGATCGTCTGCCGGGAAAGACCTTAAAAAAAGTTTCTGTAATCTAATAAGGACAATAAAAAATTCCATATATCATTTTTTTAATAGGCATTGTTCTCATAACTATTTTAGGATTTCTTGAAGGCAAAATCTCTATGATATACATCTTTCAAAAAATAACTGACTATGTAGTACTAAAACTATTTGCCTTTTATCAGTGAGCATTCTCATTTGCAAACAAGAAAACCAATTAGTTTTAATTAATAAGTAGTTTAAGCAGGACAGAATTTATTTTTAAATACTAAATAACTCAGAAGATCTTTTAGGGAGAAGGAAAGATTGGGGCATTGAGGTTATACAGACTGAAAAGACAGTCTAATTACAATCCAGTTGGTGTTCCTTAAAGACCTCACAAGCCCAGGATGTAAACACTGCATCTTACACAGCTGATCATGAGTTAGGCATGAAAACCTCTACCATTCCACCCACAAAACTGCCTATCCTTGTAAATCCGTAATAATTTTTTTCTTTTTGCATTATCTGTTCCCTCACAGTGTTTATTTTGCATAAAATCTGACACTCACACCTCTGATTGAGAGAAAGAAGTCATATACTTTCACTCTATGTTCAAGGAAACTGAGAAAGTGACTTTCTGATTTCCCAGTGTTTGCTCTTGAGAAGACAGAAACTGCGCCAAAGCTGCCAACTTTGGAACTTTACTACAAGGAGGAATCTTTGCCAGAGCTTGGAATATAAAATACTCTCAAAATCCTGCTTTTAACAGATGAAATCCTTTTTACAGAGATTAAGAAGAAAATGAATTGACTTACTAAAAGAAAATGAAGTATATTAGATAAGAAACTTTTTTTTTTAATTATAAGGAAGGGTTGGGGGATCAACACCACTGATTCAGACACCAAAGTCATCCTGTGATATGAGTTTTCCCTCTGTTTAAGCAGTTTTACAGGGGGAGAGGAAACAAGAAAATGTAGGTATTGGAATTGATTACCTAAATCCTAAAGCAACAGAACACATATATTGGAGCATTCAGAAATATTCTAAAAGCCAAGAAAACATCTATTGCATAAAATATTTAGTATTTTTAGGAACTAAAATTAAGTTAATCTGTGCCTATAAATAAATTAAATTAATCTAAATATTAATTTAAATTTATTAATATCTATTCCATAAAATATTTAGTAATTTTAGGAACTAAAATTAATCTGTGCCAATATATCAAAAAAGAATTTTCAACTTGCATACTAAAGCAGTGGTTCTACAATTCAACCAAGGTAAGAATTCCCTAAAGAATCTCATCAAGTTAAAGATTCAGATTCACTAGATCTAGATGGAAGCTGCCCTTCTGCATTTACAAAAGGTTCACAATTAATGCTTATGCTGCTAATACAGGGCAAGTGGCGCCCTAGCCAGCTCAGCCAAGTGAGGCTGGAGTACCCGCTGCCTCCACCTTGGTGGCATCTGACAGCAGAACCAGCGGGCTGGAGCATAGGCAAGGGTAGGGGGAGCCTCCTTCCCCTACCAGAGGCTCCAGTAGCCAAAAGGACCGGACAACTGCTGGAGAGACGCTGGCACCTTGGTGTCTCCTTCCCTTTACATTTATAACTAAAAAAGGAACCCCCATTTCCTATGCCTAGGTCAATTTCATGTAAGTTTCCTAGGCCTCAATTTCTTGAATGGACTATGTCCATTCATTAGTACATTCATTCACTTTCCCCCAGCTGATGGAACTGTATCCATTCATTTCCTGGCCTCACCCCATGCACCTATATATACCACTAATGGAGAGAGACAGAGAGAGAAAAACTGAGAAAGCTTTTCTCTCCCAACTAGGGTTTCATCTCCTTACCAGGAACTTCAGTGTTTTTTTGTATTCTTTTCTGTAAATAAATTCTGTTTTGCCACTGATCTGTGGTCTGTGGATTTATTCTTCAAATCACCCAAGAACCTGAAAGTCTGGTATCACTACAATAATCATTTATTATTTCTCATTGATTTGATTAGTCACAGAGTCAAGAGTGGCTTAGGGCTCTTATGTGATCATAGTCAGATATTTACTGACACAAGTTCATTTAGTATGTCTATCCATTCTCTTTTTTCAATGTGCTATGTTCATTACATTTGTTTTATTTTAGTTATCAAATAATACAATATGTTTATAGGTTCAGTTACGAGTGTTTCTCATAATAATTTTCCTCAGTAAAGTCACAGTTTTCTTAATTATCAATCCACTACTTTGAGGTTTATATTTTAGGAAAATATCTTTTATGTCTTAAAAAATATAAAAGTGGTATAAATGTTTTATGAGTATTAACTTTTAATTGCTACCTTCAGTCTTTTCCATATATATAACTATACTGATATTACTATTCATAAAATGTCGATATTTTAAGCTGATGTTCAATGTGTTTTGTTTGAGGATTACTCATATATAAGCCATATGTTAAAATAAAATATACTGTAATATTTGTGCTTGTCTCCCCAACAGATATTGAGATATTTGAAAACATAAGTTCTTTCTGTGGTTCTTTTTATCCCTAATGTGTAGTTCAGAAAGGCACTTGCTAGTTTATAAATAAATAATGGAATAAATTTACAAACACTTACCACAGTTACAACCTAGAGCATGACTTTAATACTGATGTTTCAGACACCATTGAGTACCTTGGAGTGCTTCAGTGTCCTCATGAGAGGAGCTGTCTCTTGAACAGCATATAAAGTGTACTCTCAACACAAGTGTTTCTCCCAAAATGAATGCCATTTACATGCAGAAAAAAAGTAGTAGTGATAAGACTTTTTAAAATAGTAAAATTTGTACTGTATATGTCCTTTAAAGGTGCCCATTTTGATCAGAGCATGCAGAGCCATTTGCTCTTAAATTGTGAAACCAACAAGTTCAATTTTAAAAGACCTATAAAGGGGACAAAACTAGTAGAGTGCAGACTATTTAAGGATTAGAAACCAAGACATGATGACAGCAGTGAGCAAGTACTGCATGAGAGACGAGGGAGAGAGCAGAAGGGTGTGATTCTAGATGTAATTACCTTGATTTGGGTATCAAGTTATCTTCAAACATCCAGTCCATTCCTCTTCACTGATTTTAGTAGAAACTTGAAGATAGTTCATCTTAAAATATATATCAGCTCTAATCAGATTGGCTTTAATAGACATTTAGATAAAATCACCTAAGTAATGGTGAGGACTGACAGAGATTATTATTATTATTATTATTATTTTTGCTGTCAATTCCATGTGATTTAGATCCACGAAAATACAAAGGTCCTATTCTTAAAGGAAAAATAGGTTTTGAATCAGTTTAGTTTTGGTTTTATTCCCACTATACTATTTCTACATATAACATCAGGATATCACTCTGAACACCAAAGGTAAAGAAAATCATCTTATCTCAGATCTTATTTTCTCTTTATGGGCTCAAATATGGAACAAACATTTATTTATTTCTTCATTCAAATAAATTTAATTGGAAACTTACTGGGATTTGTGTTGGGAACAATTAATACATTTCACCTCCACAACAAGTAGGACTTCATGAAATTATTTTTAGAATATATGTTGGGTTATATAATGTTTTACTTTTTTTTTTAAGAGAGGAATCCATTGAAAACTATGACTGAATAAATTTCTCCTTTAAGAAATGTAACTTGTTAAAAAAATGTTTAAACTTATCCAAATTACACATAGCATTACAAAATAGGATATGATAATTGTGGATCTGACATAACTGTGAAACTTGAGAATTATCATAATATATATGAGTGCAATGTATATGTTGTGTTGGAAGGCCAATGGAAATGTCAATTAAGGAGAAATAGTGATTAACCACATGAAATGCTACTGGTGGCATGAAGGTGGTAAGAATGAAGAATGAACCTATTGGGGTGGAGCAAGATGGCACATGGCAGACCTGAAGGATCATTAGGCTGAACTTTCCTAGTATGACGGGAGAAAGAAAGAGAACCAAACCATACCTAGTATGGGGACCTTAGCCAGCACTTAACTCAGGTGCACAATGAGGTGGTGATATACTGGGGACAGCGTGTGATCTGGAGCAGTGGAGATCTGACACAGTAGGCAAGTCTTTGGGAGCTGAAAAGAATGACCAGACCCCAATGGAGGACTTGGACTAGAGAAAGCCTATCTGCAGTTTTTAGTTCTTGAGGGACACTGTGCATTGAGTGGAAAGCTTGGAAAAGTGGGCACACTTGAACCGTATACAGCAGCCAGATTTGAGTGCCATTTGGTGTGAATTTGCTATTGATGTGGTGCCAGGCCAGGAAGCCATACTCCAGGAAGCCATACTGGCCCCATATCCCAAGGGTGCCATTGTGGGAAGATCATAAAAGGAATAGGGCACCAGCCCCATATACCAGAGGTGGTGGCTTCGAACCTGGCCCCAGCCAAAAAAACTGCAAAAAAAAAAAAAAAAAAAAATTGATCTTCAGTCAGAGCCTGTGGCTCAAAGGGTAGGGCACCGGCCCCATATGCTGGAGGTGGTGGGTTCAAATCCAGCCCAGGCAAAAAAAAAAAAAAAAAGAAAGAAAGAAAGAATATAGGCATATGGGGGCACATTTCTTAAACTGATGGAAGCCATTTACAACAAACCCATAGCTAATATACTGAATGGAGTAAAACTGAAAGATTTCCACCTAGAACTGGAACCAGACAAGTTGTCCTCTATCACCACTACTATGTAACAGTGCTGGATGTTCTAGCCAATACAATCATGCAAGAGGACGTCAAACTTTCTCTCTTTGCTGAGGATATGATCTTATACTTAGAGAACTCCAAAGACTCAACCACAAAACCCCTGGAAGTGATCAAAAAATACACTAATGTCTCCGGATATGAAATCAATGTCCACCAATCAGTACCCTTTGTATATGCCAATAACAGCCAATTCAAGAAGCTAATCAAAGACAAAATTCCCTTCACAGTACCTTCAGGAAAAATGAAATAACTAAGAATATACCTAACAACAGAGGTGAAGCACCACTATAAAGAAAATTATAAAATACTAAGAAAAGAAATCCCTGAAGATATTAACTTATGGAAGAACATATAGTGCTCATGGCTGGAAGGCATCAACATTGTTAAAATGTCTATACTTCCCAAAGGAATCTATAGATTCAATGAAATCCCCCATTGAAACACTAACACCATACTTTCAAGATTTGGAATAAATGATTCTACATTTTATATGGAAGCAGATAAGATCCTGTTTAGTCAAGGCACTTCTTTGTAATAAAACAAAGCTGGGGGCATCAGCCAACCACACTTTAGGCTATCCAACAAGGCCTTAGTGATCAAAACAGTTTGGTATTGGCATAAAAATTGAGACATAGACATTTAGAACTGAATAGAAAACCATGAGATGCAACTAATATCGTACATCCACCTGATTTTGACAAACAAAACAAAATAATTTACTGGGGAAAAGAATCCCTATTCAATAAATGATACCATCAGAACTGGATAACCACATGTAAAAGACTGAAAATGGACACATACTTTTCACCACTCACAAAAAGTGATTCATGATAGACAAAAGATTTAAATCTAAGGCATGAAAAAATAAAAATCCTTGAAGAAAGTGTGGGGAAAACACTTGAGGATATTGCCTGGTGAAAAATTTTATGAAGACTTCTGTGGCAATTATAACAACAACAAAACTAAACAAATGTGACTTAATTAAACCAAATAGCTTCCGTACAGATAAGGAGACAACAACCAAAACAACTAGACAATCTTCAGAATGGAAAAAAATATTTTCATATTATGAATCAGACAAAAGCTTGATAACTAGGATCTACAGAGAACTCAAATTAATCAACAAAAAAGAGCCAACACTCCCATATATCACTGGGCAAGAGACATGAATAGAGACTTTTCTAAAGAAGACAGATGAATGGTTAACAAACATATGAAAAAATGCTCATTGTCATAATCATCAGAGAAATACAAATCAAAACCACCTGAGATATCACCAAACTCCAGTGGAAATGGTCCACACCACAAAGTCTCAAAGCTGCAGAGGCTGGCATGGATGTGGAGAGAACGGAAGACTTTTACACTGCTGGTGGGACTGCAAACTAATACAACCTTTTTGAAAGGCAGTATGTAGAATCCTCAAGGAATTCAAATTAGACCTCCCATTTGATCCTGCAATCCTATTACTAAGCATCTACTCAGAAGTTAAAAAAAAAAAAAAAACAAACTCATTTTATCATAAGGACATTTGCACTAGACTGTTTATCACAGATCACCAATCCAGGGAATTGATTAACAAGCTGTGGTATATGTATGTATGTGGTATATGTATATATGTCAGCCATTAAAAGAGATGGAGACTTTACATTTTTTGTATTAACCTGGATAAAGGTGGAACACATTCTTCTTAGTAAAGCATCACAAGAATGGAGAGGCAAGAATCCAATGTATTCAATTATAATATGAAGGCAGTTGATGACATACATAATGTACGGTGGGGCATAGAGGAGAGGGAGGGGGAGGAGGAAGAGGGTCAGGGGTCGTAGTGTATGGCCCACCTCTTATGGGTGGGACACAATTATAAAAGGGATTTTACCTATGGCTCCTGTGGCTGAGTGGGTAGGGTGCCAGCCCCATATACTGAGGGTGGCAGGTTTGAACCTGGCCCCAGCCAAACTGAAACAAAAAAAATAGTCCAGTGTTGTTGTGGGCGTCTGTAGTCCTAGCCATTTGGGAGGCTGAGACACTCTACGGAAGGCAATAAAGTGAGATTTTGTCTCAAAAAAAAAAAGGAGTGACTTTACCTAATAAATATAGTGTAACCTAATTCTTTGTACCCTCAATGAATCCCAAACAATAAAAAAAAAAAAGAATGAACCTATTTTTTAGCTATGTGAAAACTTTCCTAATGTAAACGTCTAGACTTTGAATGAAGGTATTTGTGTAAGCTTTTAAGTGCATTTTGCATAAAGAATATTGCATCTGAGAAAAGAAAATGCTAATATAGTAGAAGATTTAAATTTAAGGAACATACAGTCCCAATGAAGAGTAAATATATAAAAAGATTTACAATGTAAAACTAAAAACTACCATGACACGAAGCTGAAGAAATTAAGTACAATGATGTGTGTTGCAATGGACTTGAGTAGAAAGCATTGATGCTGAGCTAGTTAGAAAAAAATACTCCTTAAAGAGATAAATTTTCACTTGGCTCAGAAGGGCATGTTTAGGTTCCAAAAGTACAAGGAGGGAAATCATAAATATTGTGGGTTGATGCTTATAATTTATGAAGTGCAAATGGAAATGAGGTTGGTTGAAAATTGAAGCAATAAATATGAAGTCTAACTGTTGATATTTACTGATTACCTGCAATATGCAAAACACACACCAGTTCATTACCTTTATTATCTCCATCTCCTCAGTTGCTAATAACATATTATATATTTACTTATATAGAGAGAGAATCTCACTCAGTCATCCTGAGGTTGAGTGCCATGGTGTCATAACTCAGGGCAACCTGAAACTCTTGGGCTCAACAGCTCCTCTTGCCTCAGCCTCCCCAATAGCTGGGACTATAGGTGCCCACCACAACACCTGGCTATTTTTAGAGATGAGGTCTTGCCCTTGCTTAGGCTGAACTTCAACTTCTGAGCTCAAGCAATCCATATGCCTTGGCCTCCCAGAGTGCTAGGATTACCGGTGTGAGCCACCACCCCCAGCCTTGTTAATGACATTTTAAATGTTAGAACATTTAAATGTTAGGACAAAAACTAGAGAAAGGAAGTAACTTTGGGAAGGTCAATTAATTGGTAAATTAAGGGCTCAGGTTTCAAATCTTGCCCACTTAACTGCAGAGCACAAGCCACTAATCGTAATATACTGTACAGCTTTTAGACAATGACAACAGTTGAGTTTCGGTTTAGAAGTTTTTCTCCTAGGAAAACCCTGAAAACTTTGAGTACAACACAAATTGATGGAATCAAGGTGCCTTTTTCCTTGAATTTTAATTATTTGAGAATATATTTTGGCAGATTTATTTGGTAACAGTGTGCTTGAGGTCTGCATTATCTTTACATGTCTGAATCCCCTAAAGTTGGAGTGTCTTGCAGATAAAAATGACACAATGACAAACTGATATTCTACATCACAGAGGCAATAAAGCAGGCTTAATGCTAGTTGCTTCATATATTATTATAATAAGATGAAAGCAAGAATATTTCTGAAATACTTGTGTTAGGTTGTCCACTTACAAAAATAAAGGCTTTTGTCCAGAATATGCAAAAAGACCATGTTGATGTTAATGCCAAAGGGAAGGTGGCGGGTGGCCTAGGCTTGGGAAGAAATAGTACATGTTCATTTAAAAGATATTAAGTTTGATATGCGTATATCTATATGGACATGTCACGTGGACATTTGGAGTTCAGGACATTTAATTTGGAAGTCATTAGTCTTTTCCTCAGTGAGAAAACTAAGACATAGGTATAGATAAAGAACTAGATACCGAGACAGGTCATTCCAAAGTTCAAAAGAATGAGAAACAACAAAACCAGACAAGTGTCAGTAAGAAAAGAGAAAAAATATTCCCCACTGAAAACTTAACTCCACAACAGTAATTCACAAAAGTACAAAGGTAAAGTGTCTTGGAAGGCCAATGAAAATGTCAAGTAAGGAGAAATCGTGATCATCTGTATGATGTGTTACCAGTAGTATGAAGAAGAGAAGGATCAAAAATGGAACTTTTTTTTTTGTAGGCAAGAACTTTAATGAACTGAACAGTTATCAGCATCAGAAACCAATGCAGGAGATACAAAATTATCATCTTATGTCAGAAAATTTCTCATGTTGGCAACAGTATAGGCCCTGCTGAATTCTAAGTGACTGCAGTATTACCTTTACCCTGTGAGTGCCCACTGGGATTCTGGTGAATAATGGAACTATTGATTTAGCAATGTGGAAGGTCAGTGCCCCAAGTTCCAAGTAAATTAGGACTATATGAATTCCACCATATATGTAGTGATAGATTTCTAAAAAGTTCAGAAATATATACGCTAAATTAAAGATAGTTAATACCATAAGATAAGAAGGAAAACAAATGGATCACATAAAAGACTAATTTGATTTCCTTTGCATTTTTCAAAAACCCCTTCCCTATTATTGGTGTTAGAATAAGTCAAACGCTGGTGTCCTAAGAATTCACCCATTAATGTAATATCAGCACTCCTATGGAGGCAGGCTTAATCATTCTGGATTAAAATAAAAAGGAAGAGGGTGCTGCCATTCATATGTCCTTGATTATTCTGCCCTGCATTGAAAATTCTCAGATGTTAATGGACGAAAATAAACCAAACACATTGTGTGCAACGATAAACTACATGTGCATATGTAAACTATCTTTCTAAATATACTATAGGACTTTATTATCTGCTTGAGGTACACATGATAGTCTAGCATATAATCAATTAAGAATTGGTGAAAGTAGTAAATATTTGCCAAGTTTCAATCAATGCACAAATAACAAACCAGGGGTTTATTTATTCCATCTAAAGAATTAACTTGACATCCTTTAAGTGTCCTGTTTACCAACTATTAGCATTTGAGCATAACATTTTTAAAACAAAAGATATTTATATATCTCATTTAGCTAACAAATTCATCCTATTAATTTGGAAAAATACATTTATACATATTTGGCCTAAAGAATAAGGGAAAGTAATTTTGGTAAAACTCAAACTATTGTCTAAAAAGTTGAGATAAGAGTGAGAACTATTTTTCATCAATGTACTGAGCTACCTGTGATGCTGGGATGAAATTGTTCTTTTGGCCTGTGGAAAGTGACAGGTGCTCAGCCCTTAATTAGGTACGTCAGGGCAAAATATCTTCAGCATAATTATAAGTGAATTGACTAGTTTTTCCTAATGATTTAGGCAAATTTATCTTGCCTAGTTACACTCCAGCTGCCTTACTTCTTGAATCGCAATGCCTTATAGTGCCTGGAAGAGATTTACACTGACTTGTGAAAACTGCAGTCTCCTGACAATAAAAGCTCATTAAAGTATATAATTCAAAAAAAAAAGTATAATTCAATACCTACACTTATTTCGTTATATGCCAGTTCATTTGTGTGCCATCCCATTTGTTCTTTCAAACAAGAGCTCTGTGTATCATTCTGTGCATCATTTATCCAACAAACATTCTAAGATATTTGCATATCAACAGCTTGCCAAACTTAAAAAATATGATAGATTATTTTCATGTTTTCATTTATTTTTAATTATTCTGTACATATCATTTGTACTTATGTATGGGGTGCCTATGATATTTTGGTATAATCATACAATGTTTAATGATCAAATTAGGGTAATTGGGATATCCATCCCTGCAAACATCTATCATTACCTGGTAATGGAAACATCCTAAACCCACTTCTCTAGTTATTTTGAAATATATAATAAATTACTGTTAACTATAATTGCTCAATTGTGCTCTTGAATATTATGTCTTATTCTTTTTTTCTAACTGTATTTTTGTACTTATTAACTAAACCTCCTTTATTCCCACTACCCTTCTGAGCCTCAGATAATCATCATTTTATTTTCTACCTCTATAAGATAAATTTTTAATCTCTGATTTATGAGCAAGTACGTGTGCTAGTTGCCTTTCTCTTGGCTGGATTTTGTCACTTAATGACTTCTGAGTCCAACCATGATATTACAAATGATCTCATTTTGTTTCTTTGTTCTGGCTTAATGATACTGCATTATGTATGTAGGTTACATTTTCTTCGTCCATGCATCTGTTGTTGGACACTTAGTTTGACTCCACATCTTAGCTGTTGTGAATATTGTGAATAAACATGGAAGTACAAATATGTCTTCGACACACTGACTTCTTTCTTTTAGATGTGCACCAGCAGTGGGATTGCTAGGTTATATCTTCAAACTGTTTTCACAATGGCTGTGCTAATTCCCATTTCTAACAATGGTGTGTGAGGGCTCCCCTTTGGCTTTACTGATAGCCTCAGTTTTAGGTAAGAGCCATTTGAACTGGGGGGAGGCATCTCATTGTGGTTTTTAATTTACAGTTCTCTGTTGATGAGTGATGCTGAGAATATTTTCATAAACAATGATGGATATTGATTTGCCTTCTTATAAGTGAAAAATATGTATAATAAAAACCACAAAAAATTGAAGAGACATTGAGAGGAACAGAAAAACTGGAAAGTTATTCTATATTCATTGATTGGAAGATCCAGTTTTTTAATAATGTCAATGCTTCTCAAAATAATGTACAAGTGGAGCACAATTTCTACAAAAGACCAATGGTATTCTTTACAGAAATAGAAAAAGCAATTCTAAATGTTATATGAAATCATAAAAGACCTTGAATAGCCAAAGCAATTCTGAGCAAAGAAGAACAAAACTGGAGACATAGCATTACCTGACTTCAAATTAAACCACAGAACTGCAATACCCTAAACAGCATGGTACCTATAAAAACATATGTATAGACCAATGGAACAGAATACATAATTCAAAATAAATTCAACATTTAGAGTCAGCTCACTTTTGACAAAAGTATTGAAAACGCATAAGGGGAAGGAGGTGGTATTGGCAACAAATGGTACCAAAGAATCTGGAAATAAACTAGACTCCCACTTCTCACTATATATATAAATTAGATTATATGGATTCTGGGAAGATGGCTGACTGGTAGCAACCCTGGTCAGAGGCTCCTGAGCAAAGGAAGAAAAACTGGTTGGAATCAGAATATATGAAGCCAAAGACGGGGAGCTGAGCCCAGAAAGAAGTTCGGCAAGCTATAAATCCTAGGAAGATCATTTAAGAAC
>CAUYTI010087018.1:0-14384 GCA_963575145.1 Galago senegalensis
CACCAATGCTCTCATCTCGCGAGCTCACTCATGCTTGTTAGAACCAAATCTCTCTCCATGCCCTTTTCACCAAGGTGTTCCATTACAGGTATTTCCTATAACTCTCACTCCTCCTAGCCATAGGCTATATGGGCTGCTACACTTGAACATTTTACAGAAAATAAAAGTCTTCATAGTTACATAGGGAGATGAATTATATAGACTAGTTTTGTCCAAGCATATCCAGGTTTATTGATGTGAACTTTGACATCTAGATTTTTACATTTTTTACACCTTCTTGAATGTATTAAGACTAAATAAGAAATAAAATGTAGGACAGAAATTTAAAAGTCTCAGTTATAGTTATAAATAAGTAACAAAGTGGAAATTTTCCTATATAAGATCTGAGACTATCACATTGAACTAAACTTTATAGTCTTTGTCCTTTTTTGATAAATTGACATGAAGTTTTGTATTTATTAATCCCAAGGACATAACAGTAACTATCCAAATCCTTTTCCCTGAATATGTTGCCGCTTCTCAGAATTCTATCAGCATTTAATTATATTTATCGTGTATATAATTATTGATGCTTTTCTTGTGTATAATGCCATTTAAGAGAATGGCATGTTTGCAATCTGCAATCAAACTCATATGATCCTTGTAATCCTCAGAAACAAATTTTATAACATTGATTTAAAGTTTAAACTTTTGATCTTCACTATGTTTCTTAAAAACAAATTAATACAGAGGTTACTCAAGGTCCCCGTTAACAGTATTAACCCACAAACAGTAAAGTTAAGGAAGAAATGGTGAATTAATTAAAATGGCTGTTAAAGAGGGAGAGACTTATATAAAACCATCATGTTCTTTTAATTATTTGTATTAACCTAACTATAACTTAGAGGTAATTCCATTTTTTTGTTTTATATACATGAACATAAAATTAGCTATCAAAGTAGCTAATACCTCAATTGCATTAAATTTTAATGTTATAAGCTTTATTCAAAGTTATTCAAATGTGTTGTTGGTATCTCAATGCTTTTTTGTTAATAAACTAAAGATTGGCAAATCTGTGAAATGTCAATTTATTTTTAATACTCACAATATATTTTTGTGGTACTTACTATTCAAACCAATTACTATTTACATCTTTCTTTGAATAAGTCTTTCAATCTTTTAGAATATTTTTGAAAATTAAGACAAACTTTGATTATTTCTAATATCATTGTGTACGCTGTTTTCCTTAAGTGCTTGCAACATCAATAGAAGGAAAATATCACAGTAATTTTGGAGTGTTTCTCTAATTTGCATGTTTTGCCAATTCTAGATGCTTTCACCAGTACAGAGGAAATTGATGTAGCATAATTTTAGAGTTTGGAAATAATTCAAGATATTTTAGATTAGGAAATGGAGACACAGAGTCATGAAATGATTTGACAAGTTCCTATACTAACTTAAAGGAAATTGATAACTGAAACAGGAACATGAAAACTTAATTTAACTTTTGAATTTAAATAGTAAGTTTTTTCATAAATAAATTCTATCTTTGGAATAATCTCATGCATTTCATGCTAGTCCTTGTGCTTTTTATTATTCACTCAATTCTCACATCCTTACATTAATTTCACCTAAGAGAAAGTTATTGATATTATCTTCATTTACGGATTAGGAAAAGTAAGTGCAGAACTGTTAAGATCTGAGTCCAAGTACACATAGCAGATCCAGCCTTTGAGATAAGTTTGATTTAGATTTCACAACCTAAACTCCTAAATCTAACTCTCTGTACATGAAGATTCTGATACATAGAATTTATACAACTATACTAAATAGTGTCATGTGCATTTTTGGTTTCTCTCTATAATCTCGGCCACATATCTAATTCAACACTTATTTTTTTCAATCTATGTTCATTGTATCCTTCTTTCCATTGTTTCTTCAACTTCCCATCTTATCCAACTTCTGGATATTCCTAGATCATTAAATCTTGGAATTGGCTAGGACCTTGGGGTCTACTCTGACTCTTTTATGTCACATATGAGGAAATTGAAACCCAGACACTTTAAATTACTTGCCTTAGGCCCAACAACTAGTCTACGGTGGGACCACAAATAGAAGCATATCTTTTAAAAAGGATCTTCTCCTGAAAAAATACTTCTTGCCTTCACACAGTATTTATTCTACAATGGTAAATGCCTATTAATATGAAATTATATTTAAGAATGCCTTAAAATTTGAAGGGATAATGTACTTTTACATTTTATTTTAGGAAGTGATTCACTAACAAACTTGAAATTACAAGGAAAGGTGAGCATCAACCTTCATAACACATTGACTGTTTTCTTCCTTAGAATATCAGTTATACAAATTTGAGTCAGAACTATAAGTAATAGATGGTGTGTAAACTATTTAAATTGTAGAATTAAAATGCAATAAATTATTGTTTCTCCCTCAAGGTGCACGTAGGGGATGGTTGGATGACTCCACTGGACAGATCTCTTCAGTGGCAATTAAAGATAAACCCTCTTGTTACACGCTGCTCCACTCTCCCCTGGAATGCCTAAGAATTATCTTTTAGATCTCCTGCATTCATCAAGTCAGTGTGAAAAATGCAAACATGAATAATCCTGAAAATTGTTTTATGTGCAGGTTTGGATTAATTCACATTACTTCTGACCACATTATATTTAGCCAGAAGTCATTATATAACTCCAACATAATTATAAGGAAGATAAAGGTAATCTCTCGGTGGCTCTAGGAAATGAAATTGATGACCATTCTAGCATTACGGACTCCAAATTTAGGTAGATTTTGTTACATCTAAAACTAGAATAATACTGTGATAATGATGCTTATGCATTTTATGTATCAAATGAATATAAGCAAATGAATAAAATCAGAGAATAGAGAAAAAGTTAATTTTCTGAAACCTATAAAATATAGCTTATCCAGACATGTAAACATAAAATTTACAAGTCATACATACCCAAATCATCAAAAAAAACTGTGGTCTCAAGGTAGAGAAGTATAATTTTTCTCTTCTTTAAGAGCTATAATTGGTGAATGTATTAATACTTGTAAATCAGATTCTGTACCCAATCTCTATGTTGCTATGATTAGAATTTGGGATGAGGAGGAATGTGCATCTCTTTCTTCCCTTCTTTAGTGCATACGCATCCCCTATGTTTATTCCAATGGTCATAAAACTTAAATATCACCTGTCTTCCTTCAGAAGAATTCCCTAAATAAAAGTGGAAATTACTTCCTACCTCCAAACATTCTTCTAATTATAAAATAACTTTGACAAATGGCAGACTTTAACAGCAGGAGCCAGCATTGTCAAAACATCTTGTACTTAATTAATATACACTAATTGATCACTTGTAAAAATAATTGTAAAACTGTATGATTATACCAACACCATGGAAAGGAAACAATACTATAGACCTGCTAGACTATCTGCCTAGCTCTCTCGCCTCCCAGTCCAGAAGAATAGACCTTTGACTTCTCACTACAAGTAACGTGGTAAGAGTAGACAGCTGATCAATTTGAGCCAATTAGAATTTTTTTTCCTGGAAATATGAGAAGATTCATAGACTATAATATATATATATTCAATATATATCTTTCTATATCTCTCTATATCTATTTATTTATATATACTATATATATATATAGATAGATAGATATAGATATTCATGGAATATATTTGATTTTGTTTCTATTTTGTTGTGTGAATGGAAACTTAGAGCTTTAACATACAAGTTCTGAAAAATTGGGTGATTTATATTATGCCTCAAAAGACAAGTTAGTCAGAAAATAGGACAACAAAAAGAAAGAAAAGTGAAGTTGATTTACGGACAGAAGCACCAAATGCATGAACATCCCCGATTGCTGTGTCCCATGACTGAGTCTCATTCTTGTCTAACCCTGGGGGCTGTAACATTTCCTTAGATTAATTAACTTATGTTTATTGTTTAAATTTGGTCCGGCACGTTTCCTTACTTCAAATCAAAAGACATTCAACCATAACGATTCTACTCTAAGACATCTGTCAGATGCAGACAAATTGTGTACATTAGCAGCGTATTCATTCAAGGTAATAGACACTTCTTAAGATTTGGTTAAACCAATAAATATACAAGAGGGCATGAGACCATATAAGTAGAGAAATATAAACAGAAATAATCTGATTTCCTTAAACTCTAAAAATACGTTTTGAATTTCCAATTGTGACAGTTTAAACATCACCAACATTGACGTGACTTGTTCAAAAAAAAATGCAATCTATTTTCTGAATGATTTAGACATATTTACTCCCATAAGTGCCTACCGAGAATTGAGCATATATATGAGAAACAGTAATGCCCAGAGGCTTAACGCTGTTGGAGAATAGGGGGACAGCTTGAGGCTCTGTCTCAAAAAAAAAAAAAAAAAAAAAAGAATTTATTAGATAAAAACCTATTTTAGTTAATCCTGAATGAACCTTAGCACTAATAAAAAACTGTGGTCTCAAGGTACAGAAGCATAATTTTCTCTTCTTTATTAGCTATAATTGGTGAATGTAATAATATTTGTAACTAAAGAAAAAGTACTATTGCTTGTTATTAGCTTCACAAATATGCGCACAGCTACACTCTCTTCACTCACTGGCAGGTTATCACATTTGAGTGTCATGGTTTGTTTGAAAGAAATGGAATATTATTCTTAGCAATAAATGTAAACGTTCTCCTAAGTAACAGGATTATATACAGAAACCTTTCCCAAGGATAAAATTATAGCTGTTTATTCATTTATCAGAGAGATGATTTTCTATAAAATGGACTTCTATGCTATAGGTAGTACAGAATGAAATAATTAATCCTTAGATTTAAAATAAACATACTTCATTCAGGAGATTAGTAATGCCAGCCAGGAAAGTTTGTTGCCATTTCTGAATGATATACTGGCTTTTTATAAAGACCAAAACATTAACAAAAAATGAAAGAATCTGAAGAAAGACAAACAATTATTTTGCCAAATTATTAATAAAACTGTTTGTCTCCTTCCCCAGTTTTATTTTTAGGATAAAGAAACCCATATTGCTGCTTATAACCATTTTGTTTAAACATTTTAATGACTGGGGCAGCACCTGTGGCTCAGTGAGTAGGGGACCAGCCCCATATATGGAGGGTGGCAAGTTCAAACCTGGCCCCAGCCAAGCTGCAACAAAAAATAGCCAGGCATTGTGGTGGATGCTTGTAGCCCCAGAAACTCAGAAGGCTGAGGCAAGAGAATAACCTAAGCCCAAGAGCTGGAGGTTGTTGTGAGCTGTGATGCCACAGTACTCTACTGAGGGTGACATAATGAGACTCTGGCTCTTAAAAAAAAAAAATTAATGACTGATACAATTTGCTCTCAGTAGCAGTACAAATTAAACTATTGCTTGAATAAGTGCTTAGATTATTTATGGTGGATTCTTTTAATAAAATCTTATTCTTCAGCTTCATATCCACCCTGGACTTTCCTATGTAAATCATACATAATTTGTTCATTCCCAGCAAAGAGATGGACTTTTGTCAAAAAAATGTGATGAAAATACAGGAAGCTCCAGTTTTGAAGCTTTTCTTCTTCCCTCCAATCTTATTTTATCTTTTCTTTCTTTACTTCTTTCCTCTCTTTCTTCTCCTCTTTTTAACCAGAAAATTTCTCTTTGCTGATAGAAGCTGAATTTAAACAAAATTCTACTTTCTTGGAATGGCCATGAAGACTACCATTAAGATATAAAATCACAATTGACTTTGTTGAATTCTCTGTATGAGGAGGCAGGATATTCCGCTAAGCATCTATAACTGAAATGATATTTAATTCTAAGGTTTATTTTCACTGCATCCAGATAAGTCTACAGGTACCTACTCTGCCAGTTCTCAATTGAAAAAGCCAAACAAAAGTGATATTTCAAGAATAGATTGAGCAATATTCCCGGAAGGACTTACCTTTGCAGGAGTGTAGAGATTACATTTTCCTGTTTACCACCTTGGCAGCACCAGGCTTCCCACAGCAGATGAAGATAAAGCTCTAAAGATTGAATACACGTTCTCTGTTTATACAAGATATGCAATGGGATATAAACACTTGTTTGTTTTTAGTATCTACAATATGCTGTTTTGCATTCATTTGACTGAATTAACTAGAAATCATAAAGTCTGTGGAAATCAATATTAAGAAGCCAACTTGAGCCATAAATTTTCATTCTGACAAATTATGTAAAGTATCATTCCCTAAATGAAATAGGTTTCTCTTTCTGAATGTTATTTTTAAGGTGCGAGCTCACAAATTTACACTATATTATGTAGTAAAATTGGATAACTGACATTCGATATTAATGATGGGATGAACAGGTCCACAAATTGTACACAGATCTGAAAGCACATTGCTGAGTGTTTTCCTTACTTTCTGTGGGAAAATAGCACTTTTTCTGGTAGTGCAAATGTTGCTATTTTGTCTTGATTTTGCCCTTATATTGTTAACAAAAAAACTGACATTTTTGGGAGGGATAATGTTTGGGACATAATCTGCCTATTCTGATAAATATGAGAACTGATTTGAGAAATCCTATGTTTCCTACTTTGCTGAATTGACATGATTAAGTTACTAATTCATTCAATTTAAAATTGATAGATTAAGAATAAAAATAATCCACAAACATTGCTACCAGAAAGTGGAAGTCTTTTTGTGCCTACTCTTAGAAGTGATAATTTCCACTAACATTAAGTTATACCTGTATTTGTCTTTACATATTTAAACATTAGTTATATTGCTTATTTTAACTTTTTGAGGAAAAGCATTACCTAGTGATTTCCCAATATCAACATACGTAAAAATGAAAAAAAAAATAAGATCTGGGTTTTTATCCTCTCCCAATATATTGACATGTAGCATTTATAATGATTCTTTGCCTTACAAAATTAGCAAAAAAAGATATTATTTTGTCTCATTTGTTTAGTTTTCTATTTATTTATCACCAATTTATCATTAACCACTCCAAATAGGTATGTGTGTATATGTGTTGCATGAGTGCACTGTGTTTGTGAATACACACACACACACACACACACACACATATACATATTAACGAATTTTATATACTGAGCACTAAATAATAAACCTCCTGACTGTGATAGCGGCAGTGTTTTTCCCTGGTTAAGTTTCCACCTGGAACTTAGTGTTTTACTGGCTGCCTAGAAGAATAGATGATTTTCAGAGGAATCTATCAAGTTCAAAAGGATACTGTACTTGCATTGACCTGGGACTTTCCTAGAATCAGCTAACCAGAGTTCAATTAAATAAAGCCAACAAACAGTGCTTCAGCATACCTGTATCTGAGAGTGTACATACATACACACACACACACACACACACACACACACACACTCTTATGCAATCTCTTAGAAATTACAGATAGATTAGCTAGATATCAAAGGATTTTTATAACCTAAGGCATGAACTTTAATTATAGTTAATAATTTTAATATTAAATAATAATTTTCTAATATAGTTGGTTTTTAAAATTTGTTTTATCTTCTTTCGGAGAACTAAAATGTAATCAAAAGCCCCCCAGACTAAGTATTCTATTATTTTAAGTCCTTGTTTTTGCTGTTATGGCAACAATACTTATAAAATAAACTTATGTAGCACATGTTTATTTAAAGTTTGCTATATGTCAGGAACGCTAATCAATGAGAAGTATCTTGAAGATCTTATAGTTGATCACAGTCTGCATGTTAAATTTCGTCAGGAGTTTCAGTAGTTCTGTGGATTGTATAACAAAGGGAAAATTTACATTTTTCTGTGATAATTTCTTTCCATGTGTAAGCTTTCTTTCATAAAATTTTTCTTTTAGAATGAATTCCAATCTTCATTTGACTATTTAGTAGCAAATAGAAGATGGGATTTTGTTTTCCTTCCTAATAGAATATTGAAATATAAATGGAATATATAGTTTAGACCCAGCGCTACGTCTCTTTAAACTGCCTTCAAACTGATCGACTATTCTAACTCTGTAAAGATTAATTTGAAAATTGTAAGAATACTTTCTTCTGTATGGTGGTGTGATAGATTGATGATAGTAGTATTTGTAGAATTGGTACATCAAAGAAAAGCTATTCATTTATTTCTTCTATTTAGCAACTTATTCTGTGATTTCATCTATTCATCCCATCTCTTCTATCTATAGTTACAACTATAAATTCTATTCTGCTCTCCACTCTTTTTCTTTAGTATTAACCTAATGTTCTGGTTACTTCTCCTTAGTTGGTAAAACGGCTTCAATGTGTATCAACAATTGTCATTAGCTGTTTAGTTTAAAATGATTTGGTTAGTAAGGAAAACAGTAAAAATTAACCTTTACTGGCTACTTAATATACTGTTTAAAGAATGCACGCACAAATTTGGTTTTTTTTCTTTTTTCTCTGTTTTCAGGAAGAAAACTGCAATCAATAAAAACAAATACTAACAAACTCTTAACATCCCTAAAGGCTTGTGCATTTATTGAAGAAGGTTAAATAGTTTCTGAAAAATACATTAGAGGTTAAATAGAACAGTGCAGAAAATAAAATAGCCTAGAGGAAACTGAGATGAGGTCAGTCGATTTAACCTGGATGTCGACCCTGGAGTTCTGGGAGAGGGAGAAGCCCTCTAGTGAAAACCTTCACAAAGACTGAACCTGAAACTCACGTAATATCATCTCATGACTTCCATTTCATTGTACCATCTAAGCAGTTGATCTCATTAGAACTCCAATTTTTTCCTCCAAATATCGTTCACGTAATCTGCTGTATTTTATGTTTTAAAAAATAAAGAAATATTTTAATTGTGAAATAGAAATAAAGTATAGTTACCTGAAAAGTACTAAATATAAATATTAAGATGTTTAAAACATAAATAACCTCCCCCAAAATATTACACAAAACCACAATAGTTCCCAAGTAACAAAGATGTTATTTTTCACTATTTACTAATACAGTCATTCTTTTCAATCTAAAGAACATTATAAGGAAACAATGCTAAGAATGCTTTGCTTAAAATGTTCAGAGTGCTAAAAGTTAAAAATGCTATGTAGGTAAGACAATTGCACAAGTACATTTGAATCTTACTAGGGTCATAAGACATTAATACCCTGTTTTCCCCCAAATAAGACCTACCTAAAAAATAAGCCCTTGCAGGATTTCTATGCATTTGTTAAATATAAGCCCTACCCATATCAATGATAATGTCATAATATTTTGGAAATGTCAAAGCAACAAAGTATTTACATTATTTTCTTTTTAATTTGTTGCCATTTCTTGATAAAAGCATTTCATTTTAATAATTTTTTTGAATTTATTCATCTATGTTTTCAAAGCAAGGTCTTGTTCTATCATTACAGGCTGAAGTATAGGGGCAGGAACATAGCTCACTGCAGCCTCAGACTCCTGGGGCTCAAAGCATCCTCCTGCCTGAGTAGCTAGGACTATAGACCCCTGCCACTGTGTCCAGATATTTTTATTTTAATTTTTATAGAACTGGGGGGGGGGTCTCACTATGTTGCCCAGGCTGGTCTGAAATTCCTGGCTTCAAATGATTCTCTCACCTCATGTTCCCAAATTGCTGGGATAATAGGCATGGGAACGAGAGATGAAAAATATTTTTGAAAGGAAGGGGGCAATTTGTGAAGAATATTAATCATCATTCAAGTACTTTAGACATTGATATCACCAATTATCATATTTATTTTGCTTCAAATTCACTTTTTTACATCTCTTTGAAATGAGTATAATTTTTAATAGTTATAACAATAACACAAATAGAAATAAAAGAGGCAAAGGTGTATTTCTTATAAAGTCTAGATAAGAGCTAAAAATGAGGGGGAAAAGGGAAAGGTTAATAATGAAATGTGATTTTGAAATATTTAAGATGATTGTTAAAACATTAATAAATTTTACGTGATTCAGTGATCCTGTCTTATAAGGTAGGTTTTATTTTTCATTGTTACATTGAGATTGTCCTGCTTAATATCCCAAAGTACTTCATAGTTTAAATCTGATGTTTTCTTCTGTATTATGCATCATGCTTCCTGTATGTGATAGAAAACAGGTTTGATTGTTAGTTACATCGTCATTCATCTTGTTTATTTAAATAGATTTCAAATTTTTGTATCCTAAAACAGCATTTCATTGTTTGCCCATTTAGAAAATATACCTTATCTCTCTCAATCCCTCTGTCAACTATCATTGTTATTAAAGAAAAGAAATTATCTATAGGCTCATAATTCCTGAAATCTCATCTTTTCTACAAATCCTGTGTCTGTTACTTAGATTGCAATACAAAGTGATATATTACCTTTTCAATTCCTTGTAACAATTCTTTAAAAATCTTCAAAATAAAAATTAAAGTGCATGTACTCAAAATGTTTTCCTCAATGAATAAGCTAAGATATTTGGAGTTGGTTAAATTATTTATTACAGATTAAACAAATATTTTATGATGTAATCTGCCTTATATCTTTCATTATTTTTTTTAATCTGTTCATATAGTTTTTAACATATACACAACTCCTTTCATGGGAACACTCTTTATAGTAGACAGAAAAATGGTTTTCCAGAGATACCTATATTCTAATCCCTGGAACCTGTGAATATATTAATTTACGTGACAAAAGGGTATTAAGGTAGCAGAATTAAGGTTGCTAGCCAATTAACCTTAAAATAGGGAGATTGCCCTGAATTATCCAAATGAGCTAAATTTAATCACAAAGGTCATTAAATATGAAAGAAAGAACAAAAGAGGAAGTTAGGGTGATGCAAGGTGAATAGAAGTTGACCTGTTATCATTGCCTTTGAAGATGGAAGAACTATTTAATGAACCAAAGAATATGAGCACCTTCTAGAAATTGAAAAAGGCAAGGAAAGGAAGTCACTCCTACAATCTCCAGAAAGGAATACAACCTTGGGGACACTTAGATTTTAGTCCAGTGAGACCCCTTGGGCATTTCTGACCTTCAGAAATGTAAAATAATAAATTTGTGTTGTTTTAAGCCACTGAATTTGTGGCAATTTGTTACAGCAATAGTATAAATCTATTATACTATTTCTAACAAATAGAAAGGAGACTTTCTGCTGAACTTAAGAAGTTAGAAAGGATACAATAAAACCAAGGTGTTTAAACAGTGTGGGAGCACAAGACACCTCCTGCGTGAAGGGCTCAACTGCAATATGAAATTTACCTCCAAATGCAAACACCGTAACCTAACTGTATACATGTACATACAGGGTACATACCCACATGCATGCACATGTATGTTACAATTGTTGTCATCGTATCGTAGAGATGAGGAAGCTAAGGTTCAGATTAATGTTAAGCATTTGAACTAAAATCATTTAAGTAGTAGTAATCTTCAGGTGCCTGATTCTCATTTTCTGCAAGCATAGTGTCTAAAATGCACCATACCTGTAATAGAGTAGGAAAATGACTATTTAAAAAAAACTAATAATAATTCAGGATAAACAATGGCTTCATAATTACACACATAGATTGCTTCAACAAAATAACTTTTTAAAATCATTATAGCTGAAAATGTTAATGCTGCATTTCAGGTATGTAAAGTATTTCAGTGGCTGCATTATCACCATAGTGTCAAAACACTAGAATACCACAGTTTTAAAAATGTGAACCTTAGTGAAATTTGAACTTTAGTGACTCCCAAATTTGATAATTTTGCTAAACAAAAACTTAGCTTATCAGTAGGAGGTAGATATTTTGTTTTTACTTCGGGTTCAGATCTCTACCAAAGCCGTATCTTCTCTCTGTGTGAATTTCCAGGGCAGAGAACCATTGTCCACACGGAAGTGGGGTGGAAGTGGCACCATGCCACTTTTGTATGTCTTTGCACTGACTTTATTCTGGGTCCCTGTGGCCTTCAAGGGTTCACATGCCCTATATTTAAAAGATTAGAGTTAGTTCAGATAAGTAATTCCATAATTAAAACATCTATTTTATGTATTTTATATAGTGTATATATAGAGAAAATTCAATGTTTTCTATTTTGTAGTCTAAAATAATTTTAAAACTACGTCTGACAGTCTACATTAGAGATTGTACCAGGGGTCTTCAAACTTTTTAAACAGGGGGCCAAACACTGTCCCTCAGACCACTGGAGGGCCGAACTGTGGGCCCGAGGAAAAGTTGCCTGCTAAGCAGGACAGACAGTGGCCGCAAAAACACCCAGTGGGCCAGATAAATGTCCTAGGTGGGCTGCATGTGGCCTGTGGGCCATAGTTTGATGCCTGTTGTAGGTACATTCTCTAATATCTTTTCTGGTAATTTCTAAAATTTGCTTATGAAACACATATAATACTTAAATTGTAGCCCATGTAAAAATTTTTGAAGGTAAAATATGTTGGTAGCAGTTTTAGTTAATCAGTCTTTATGTTCTCTTAAAACAAGTGCTTTCATAAAACTGTATCACATTAAAATGTTTATGCTATCCTAGATGCTTCACACTCTTTGTCTCCCCTGAAGATTGATTAGTTTCTGTTGTAGTACAAAATCAAATTCAAATTCAAAATTGTAATGTTAAAAAAAAAAATAGTAGCTTTATTTTTGTTACTTCTTCCCAGAGTAAAAGCCTCCACCCTAATCTTCCCTAAAGAAGAGACCGTATTTCTCTGTTAAAGGAGAAACATTAAGTCATCAAAATGAAGAGATCTTAAATGAAAACAATTATGAAGACTTATTTTTGGCTTAAGAGACCTATTTTAGTAAAAAAAAATTCTTTTTGTCAGAAAGAATTCAGTTGGGTGCACTGCCTGTGAGATCAATGAAATAACAATTAAACAGCCAATCCTCAAAGGCTTTTTGAAAGACTTTTGCTACTTAGAATAGTCACCCTGAATGTTAACAATGCAAAAAGAAAAAAAGATCCTGTAAACTTCCTCAAGGGCAGGAAGTTGTCTTATAACTTGTTTTCAGGGAAAAAGGTTTAGACACTTCTTGAAAGAAAGAGAAAGTGAATATTTTACCAAAAGACATATGAGCAAGGTTTCTAATAAACAGAAACTTGTGTTTCATGCTCACTGATAGGACCAGAGATGGGAGCAGAAAGGAAGAATGCATTTAATTCTGGAAATCTTCAAAGGAGATCATATTGCTATTGTGGGGTGTGTACATGTGTGTATGTGTTTGTGTGTGCATCTGTTGTGAGTATGGATGGAGAAATACCAGTACATGGATTCTGTGACCCCCTTTCTATCCCTGCTTATTTAGGGCTTGGAGACAATTGTCTTTCCTTGGACATACTGAAATTTGATTGAAAGATTATAGGTAGCTTTTATGACAGAGACAGTTTCATGATCCCCCAAATAGTAAAGCATCACTGAATGATTTGAGATCAACTCCTGATTTCCTTGTTTCCACTAGGAGAGGAGTTAATTCTTAGAAATAATTGCTAAAAGGTATGGTGCCAAGACGTAAATCATGCCATACTAGGGTTGTCTCAGATTAAATAAATTTTCATATTGATTCATAGAATTGAATTTACATATTCCTTTTCTACATTGTCATATTAGAAGTTAGATTTCTAAATGATAATGTATTTATGGAATTTAGTACATATATGCATATAATAGGAACTTGTAAAATATATCATGGCTAGTGAAAATGGACTCATTGACATTGCATATTCTGAGTCTTGTGTGAAAAATGTCATATTGTGACCATGGCCATATTTGACTGCAATTAATAGTCCACTGACCCATATAAGGAACTATCTTTCCTGTTATTCCCTTGTCATGATAAAATTCTGGTTATGTCAACATATTTTCCTTAATGATGAACAGGTAAAGACTTGTCATCCATATCTTAAAAGTTAGAAAAATGATTTACACATATTTAGTTAAGTATACATTATCATTTATTTATCTTTTTGACAGGAATTTCTTTCATTAATGATCACTGCAAAATAAAAATAATATATAATATTAATATTAAATGGAGGGGGCAGAGCAAGATGGTGGACTAGAAATGGCTCCTTATTAGCCACTCGCAAAGACTCAGGAAAAAGAGACCTCCAGCTGTCTCTGACTGGGGGAACCTAACTTGACACAACACTCTGAGGCTACAGTGAAGCAGTGGGAGCCTCTAGGAATCAGAGAAGCGGTCTGGATCTGAGGAAAATTAGCACAGTATGCTATCACCATGACTGCAAATCTTGGCCTTTGGTGGGCCGGGCTGGGTGAGTCCTACATATTTAGGAGCTTTTTACCAGTCTAGCCAAAAGAAGACCCCACCTCCACCAAATATAGGAAGAACAATCATTAGTATGATGCAGTTGGGACCTACCAATACACTATTTCCAAAAGCCAAAGTTAGAAGGACACCTTACACCCTGG
>CAUYTI010087019.1:0-62870 GCA_963575145.1 Galago senegalensis
TGGAGCCTCTTCCGTATGAATTCATGGGATGGTAGTTAAAAACAAAAAACAATATCCTAAAGATGTGTGTTGTTCGTTCACTACAAATGTGATTTTTTTTTTTTGCCGCAAAGAAATATTAAACCAAATTTTAATGTATCCAAAAAAAACCCCACACTTTTATAGAATGATGCTTTCTTTACCTTTGTCTCATTTCTTCCTTGAGAGTCACATTATGCTTAGTGAAGCATCACAGGAATGGAGAAGTATGAATTGTATGTATTCAGCTTTGATATGAGGACAATTAATGACAATTAATGACATGGTGGGGCATGGGGAAAGGGATGAGCAGACAGAGAAGGAGGGGGTGAGGGCAGGGACAAGAAAAAAAAAGAAAATAGTGACTAATTCTCACACAAATTGGATTAGATTTTGACTAAAGTACATTACTTAAACATTAATTTTTACTTCAACTTGTTAATATGTTGTTTAGGATACAGGATACTACATCCTCATTTAAAAGTGAATTATGGCTCGGTGCCTGTGGCTCAACCGGCTAAGGCGCCAGCCACATACACCTAAGGTGGCGGGTTCAAATCCAGCCTGGGCCCGCCAAAACAACGATAGCTGCAACCAAAAAAAAAAAAAAATAGCCGGGCGTTGTGGCGGGCACCCGTGGTCCCAGCTACTTGGGAGGCGGAGGCAAGAGACTCCCTTGAGCCCAGGAGTTGGAGGTTGCTGTGAGCTGTGATGTCATAGCACTCTACCCAGGGGGATAGCTTGAGGCTCTGTCTCAAAAAAAAAAAAAAAGTGAATTATGTTTGTAATTTCCCCTTTATAAAAATATTTTTTCCAATTTTAATATCAGGTATATCCAGAGTAAGCAGAATGATTTTGAAGTATTTCTCCTTTTTCTGTTGTCTATACGATTTGGCATGATCTGTTTTTTGAAATTATTTTTTATTTTTATTTATAAATATTAGTTGTCTATTTTTTGAGACTTTGGAAAAAAAATAAGAAGAAGTTAATTGATGACCCTATACTGAACCTGAGAGTCAGAGCATTCTATTGTAGTCATACTCTTATTTGACAATGTGAATGTTACTTTCTTTGCATTACTATTATTATTATTGCTTAATACTTTGTTGCAGTAGTCGTCTGATTTCTTTTATGAATATATTTATCTTCATTCATTCTTTATGAGGTTTTTGTTTCTAGTCCTTATCTTAAACATTGTTATTATTGTTAAATTTTAAGCCTTTTTAATTCTGTGAAGCCAAAAAGTGGAAACCTAATAATCACATGTATATGTAAAAATAAAAAAATAATGTAAAAAGTAGGTTATTTTGCAACATTGTGCTAAAGAATTGCAAGGAAACTAATTCTTCAGCACACAGTAATGTCTGAGCTAGTTCATAATCAAAGCTATCAGCTGTTAGAGATAGATTTGCCATGTCATATTCAATGTTACTTTTCAATGAGAATAAATGCCATGAGGCACAAACATGTATTTTATTTATTTTTAAAATGATTATTTAGATATATCCCAATTCTTTTAAGATATTTTTTCTTCAGTTGGCACTTTACTAATTCTAAAGTAATTCTTAAATAGTGTTGGCTGATTTTGCATCAAACTAGCATTCTAAAAAAAATGGTGCCACACACATCAAAAATAAACAAAAACATAAAAAGAATGCACGTTAATAAGCATGTAATTAAAAAGGGAAAATAATAAAGATAATATAAAAATTTTTTTAACACTCTTCTGTATAAAGAGTTCTAAAGCCACTTTTGGATGTAATAGTAGGCTTCGTCCTATGAAAATGTTACTTTAAATCTAATAATGTATCATTTATATTATAGTGGGTACTTCTGTTAATATTTACATTTCAACTCCTTGTCAATGACCTATATGTCTTAAGCCTTACTCAAAATCTTTTATTGTTTATAAGGCTAAACATAGATTACCCTCTAGTGAGATAAAGTCTCACCAGGAAGAACCAAATGATCAAAAATAGTTCATAGTGGAAATCTGTTAAAATGCAGAAATTTGTAATAATTAAGGGAATGTTTAACATATTTTTCTAAAAAAACAAAAAGTAAAACATTACATTACCCATCAATACAAAGTGAATATCTTCTTGCCAGGGAAGTAGTTCTTGACAAATGACTAAAAATTAAATAACATGATTCCAAACATTCATTTGGTACTAATAAATAGTATGTCACTTGGGTTTCACCTTAGTATTATTTAAGGGTTTTGAAAAACAGAATCCAAAGCCCCACCTTTGAAGATTAGTATTAGTTGTTATGAGGCATGTACAGTGGGTATATTATAGAAGCACCCAGGCAATTCTGAAGGGCAGTAGCATAGACAGCCCTTGGATAAACAACCCTGAGTGGATTTCTGTCAAGTCATTTCATAGGACTTGACTAAAATGAGTATTTCTGATACCTTTTCTGGGAAGTAGATTAATAGCAATAAGTATCCTGCATGATAAGCAACTACATCATGAAATGTAAAATAAAAAAGTTTATTTAAAAAAAAGCATTAAGTTGGATCCTGAGTTTCACAGACTGAGTGGCAAAAATTTCCTTCTGAGTAAAATTTCAGGTTAAAATAGGTTATAAGTCATTGACAAGGAGTCGAAATTAAGTATTAACAGAAGTACCCATCATAATGATAAATGATACATCATTAGATTTATTTTCCTAGAATGGTAGTTTTACCACATGGACATTCTATAATATTTTATTATAGTAGGTCCACTTCTACATTTATTTCTGAATATATACAGTTTATGAACAAAATCAAATAGGTAAAAATAAACATGGGAGAGAAAGATTTAAAGAAAAACTCTAAACGTTGGGTCTGACCTTTATTGTACCTTCAGTATGATAAAATACAAATACTAGAATGAAATATTTTATTTACTTAAGAGGTAATAGTGCAACAGAAAAATTCAAAGCACCAAAAATAGTTTGGTTAAGAGTATTTAAAAATAATCCAGTGTTAGATATTCCTTTTAAAAAAAAATAGATTTAGGGGATTCAAGTGCAGTTTTCTTATATGGATATATTTTATATTGGTGAATTCTGGGCTTTTTCTGTAACTGTAACCCAAATAGTGTACACTGTAACTATTAGGTAATTTTTCATACTTTACTCCCTCCATCCCTCCCTTTAGAGTCTCCAGTGTGTATTATTCTACCTAAGTCCATGTGTAAACATTACATAGCTCCCATTTATAAGTGAGAACCTGCAGTATTTGACTGCTTCTGGGTTATTTCACTTAAGATGATAGCCTCTAGTTCCATTCATGTGGCTGCAGAAGACATGGTTTAGTGTTATTTTATGGATGAGTACTATTCCAGCTATATATGGAATTGGAAATGCTGCATTGAATGGTTGTTCAATTTTCAGTTCTTTTAGAAATCTCCATATGTTTCCATAGAAATTGTGCTAATTTACATACTTCCAACAGTGTATAAGCTTTCCCTTTTTTCTGCACCCTCACCAACATCTACAACCTCTCAATTGTTCATAATGGCCATTCTGACTGGTATAAGATGTACCTCGTGTGGTTCTAATTTGCATCTCTCTGATGATTAGTGATGTTGACCATTTTTCTTATGTCTGTTTGATATATGTACGTCTTCTTTTGGGAAATGTCTGTTCATGTCCTTCGCCCCCCTTTTAACAGGCTGTTTTTCTCTTGTTGAGTTCCTTGTAGATTAGTTTTTTGTAGAATGCATAGGTTGCAAATGTTTTCCCCCGTTCTACAGGCTCATTTCTACTCTGTTGATTATCTTGCTGTGCAGAAGATTTTTAGTACCATTTATCACCTTTTTTTTTTTTTTTTGCAGTTTTTGGCCAGGGCTGGATTTGAACCTGCCGCCTCTGGCACATGGCGCCAGTGCCCTACTCCTCTGAGCAACAGGCACCAACCTACCATTTATCTTTTTTTTTTTTTTGTACTTGCTTTTGAGAACATGGTCATAATTTTTTTGCTAAAGCCAATGTCCAGAAAAGTTTTTCCTAGGTTTTCTTCT
The DNA here is from genome assembly GCA_963575145.1 of Galago senegalensis. Classification (NCBI taxonomy): domain Eukaryota; kingdom Metazoa; phylum Chordata; class Mammalia; order Primates; family Galagidae; genus Galago; species Galago senegalensis. The sequence goes on from CAUYTI010087019.1 coordinate 4,032, forward strand.
AGAATTTTTAAAGTTTCAGGTCTTAAATTTAAGCCTATGCTCTATCTGCAGTTAATTTTTATATGTGGTAGGAATTAAGGGTCCAGTTCCATTTTTCTGTGTATGGCTATCCAGTTGTCTTAGCACCATTTACTAAATGGGATGTCTTTTCCTCAGTGTATGTTTTTGTCTGCTTTGTTAAAGGCAAGTAGGTTTTAAGTATATGTCTTGATTCCTGGGTTCTCTATTATGTTCTGTTCATCTAATGTCTTTTTATACAAATGTAAATCATGCACTTTTGGTTATGATAGCCTTGTAATATAATTTGATATCAGGTAATGTGATGCTTCTAGTTTTATTCTTTTACTTAAGATTTTTTGGGATATTTTGGGCTCTTTTTTGGTTACATATGAATTCTAGGATTGTTTTTTCTAATTTTGAGAAAAACACATTGGCATTTTAATGGAAATTCCATTGTATTCATAGATAGCTTTGAGCAATATAATTATTTTGAAGGTATTGATTCTTCCAATCCATGCCCATAGGATGTTTTTAAACATTTGTTGTGTCATCTGGGATTTTTTAAATTAGTGTTTTGTAGTTTTTCTTATAGAGATCTTTCACCTTCTCTATGAAAGGTTTTCTTGGGTATTCTTTTTATAGCTCTTTTAAGTGAGATTGAGTTCCTGATTTGGTCTACCCCTTGGTTGTTATTGGTGTGTAGAAATGCTACTTATTTTTGTATGTTGATTTTGTATCCTGAAGCTTTATTGAAGTCATTCATCAGAACTATAAGTCTTTTGAAGTGATCTTTATGGTTTTTACATGTAAGATTATATTATCAAAAACAGCTAATTTAACTTTCTCTTTTCTAATTTGGACATTCTTTGTTTCTTTCTGTTGACTAATTACTCTGGTGAGGCCTTCCAGTTGTATGTTAAATTGAAGTAGTGAAAGTAGGCATACTGGTCATGTGCCAATTCTTTGGCATGCTTGCAACTTTTCCCTTTTCTTTTTCATTCCTTCATTTCAATCTAAAAGTGACTTTACAGTAAAGTGATTTTCTTATAGGCAACATATAGTCAAGTCATGTTTTCTTATCTACACAGTCAGTCCTAATTGTTTAAGTAGACAATTTAGTTCATTTACATTTAATATAAATAAGAAATTGCAACCAATTTTAAATGGAGAGGGTATTTATACTCCTCCAGGCCTTTTCATTTCTGTTTCTCTCTTACTTTTTCTCCTTCTTGACAGGGACCTACCCACTTATCTTTGGAAGTGTTCTAAACTTTCTCTCTGTTCTTCCTACATAAAATCTCTCTTTTTTAGCCTGAAAAAAAAAATTGTTAATATTGTGAGATTCTTTTTTTGTCATAATGTTCTTAGCTAATTGCTTTGCAGTATTGGTTATGTAATTATTTTATAACACAGGTGGGTTTTATGCTTTTGTGTGTTTTTATGATGGTGAGTATCAACCTTTTGGCTTCATTTTTAGACCTCCATTGATCATTACTTGAAGGATTGATCTAGCAGTGATGAATTCCCTTAACATTTTCTTCTTTTCTTAGCAAAGGAAAGATTTATCTGGCAAAGACTTTATTTCTCTTTCATTTATAGAGCTTAGGTTAGCAGGGTACAAATTCTTGATTAAGTCTCTTTTCTTTAGGAAGTTTGAGAATAAAACCCTAATTTCTTTTGGGTTGTAAATTTTTGTTGAAAAGTCCAAAATTAGTTTGATGGGATTTCAATCATAGTGAATTAGATACTTTTATCTTAATGATTTTATAATTTTTTCCTTCATGTTGGCTTTGATAGTCTGACAACTATCTTACCAGGTATATCCCTGGAGTTCTCTAAGCCTCTCATATCAGGATGTCTAAATCTCTAACACAGTAAGGAAGTTTTCCTCAATTATTTTCTCAAATAAGTTTTCCAAATTTTTTACTTTTCTTATCCTTCAGAAATATATATGACATATAGGTTTAGTCATTTTACATGATTCTTTGCTTTCTGAAGACTTTATTCATATACTTTACAATTTTCTGTTTATTTTTGTGTGGGTTAATTAAAAAAACATTTATTGAGTCTCTGAGAGCCTTTTCTTGTTAGGCCTAATCTGTTTTTAAAGTTTTTAAATGTATTTTATAATTCCTTAAATTTCCATTTTGAGAAGTTCTATTTGGTTTTTTTAAAAATATTCCTTTTTTAGTAAATTTTTCATTCATATCCTGAATTATTTCCCTTATTTCTTTGTGTTGGTTTTCAACTTTCTCTTGGATCTCAGTGAGTTTATTTAAATTCAATATTTTGAATTCTTTATCTGATATTTTTAAAATTTCATTGAAGTAAGGATCTATTCCTGGAAAGTTAGTGTGATTCTTTTTGGGTGGTGGGGGAAACAGAGTGCTATAACACTGTTTTTTTCATACTCCCAGAATGGTTACTCTGGTATCTTCTCATCTGGATAAATTATCTCCTCTTCTCACATTTTAATTAGTTTTCATTTGGATGGGTTTCCCCAACCATCTTGTGGATGTGACTGTAGTGTATTTTTTGTAAGTTCATTTGGGTTTGTTTCTGGGTGCCTTCAGAGTCAAAGACTCTATGAGTGTCTTGGTTATAAAAAGTCTTTGTGTGGTGGCTTACTCAAATGTTGGTTGTAGTAAAAATGTGGTGGGACTATGAGTACACTCACTTCCTCCTACAGGATTGGGAATCCAGAAGTCTCAGGAAGTCTCATTGTCTGGCACTGTGCACAGGGTCAGCAGATTTTTGACTGAGTTGTGCAATTCAACCTCCAGACCGGTAGGTGCAACTTACGGATAAGAGTTGGCTATAAGGGATACAGATATGTTTGATATATCTTTATTGGGAGAAGCTCTTCAGTGCCACAGGCAATGGGCTAGTCTCTGGAATGTACAGTGGTCTATATTCACTGCTCAATCTCTGAGGTGGGGACACAGCTAGGTAGAGCTGAGCTGTCAAGCTGGACCTTGTATTTTCCAATTGTAGGCCAAATCACCAAGTAGGGCCTGTAAGGGGACCTCCTACTGTCCTGTACTGAGGTCTCTGTGGGATAAAGGAATTGCTTCTGCTCTATGACCTGGGCAGGCAGAAATACAACCTACTTCCCTGTCATACCCTTTTCCTTGCATTCAGGATACCATATCTGATAGGCACTGCTGTCTCTCTCCAGGCTGATATTTAGCCGAGAGCCATGAAAGACTCCAGGACTCAATACAAAAATGTCTTCAATGCAGAAGCTCCTCTGTCAGCCCCAAACATACAACTCTGCAGCTGCTCTGCTATCCACTGTAGGAAGGCTGCTGCTCTGTCTAGAGAGAGGAGCAGCCCCACCTGGCTTGCCCAGGTCCAGTGGATATACTGCCAATGAGGAAGAAATTGCCTCTAATAGCCCCAGAATGGCTGTCTTCTGACACATCAGTACCAACCTCCCTCAGGAGCAGCCACAGCTAGGTGCACAAAAGTGCATGAGCAGAGAGAAATGTCCTCTTTTCTAAATTCTGCCCAAGCCCTGAGACCATCTGGCTGCTAGAGCCACATGATTCCCTTGCAGAGCCATGCACAATGCCTGCCTATCTGCTGGAAACAGCACAGCCACTTTCTGTTCACAAGCGGGGACCTCTCAGACATAGGAAAGTGCTATTTTTGTCTCCTTTGTCCTAAGGGGTGTTGTCTTGGTGTGTTACATTCCCCCTTAGGAACAGCACTTCCTAAACTAAGGGCTAGACCAGTGGGAACCCTGAAACTCCCCAGGATCTAGCCAGCTCTGTGTCTACTGCAATTAGAGCAGTGCCCGTGAATATCTGTGGGGGTTCCAGTGATGTGGAAATACAAGGGCTGGGCAGGGCATGGCCTCCCAATGGATAGACTCCTACTATGGCACCCTCTGTAGTGGTTCCATTCTGAGGGGAGAGTGAGTGGCCTTGTTTAAGCTGGTATAGTATGATAGAATGCCCCCAAGAAGTCCCCCAAATAGTCACCCTCACCAGGGTTTGGGTTTGCAAAAGCAAAGGACTTTTCTAATAGTCCAGATACCAGCAACATGCATCAGGGGTGAGGAAAGCCCAAAATGCTCCCATCTACCCCTTAGACAAAATACCAAGTTTCTTGGATTCCTAGTTAATATCTGCCAGTCACCTACTTCCTTCTTTTCTCTGTGCCCTAGCTTCTTCCCATGAATTCTCCACTGGTCTCCAGAATTCTCCTATTGATATTCTATTTGAATAAGGATTATTCCCCTATGCCTTTTGTTCTTCTTTATGAGGAGAAGCACAGTTATTCACCTGTAACTTATGTTGTTTTTTCTGAGAAGAATTGTATCCAAAGTCTCTAGTCAGTCATATTGCAAAGATATATATATATATGCACACATACACACATATATATATATCTTCTCATCAAAAGATATGTCTATTAACATGTAATATAATATATATTTACAATTATATAGTCTTTAGAATATTTATTTTATTCTAAAGTATTAAAATTGTTTATTCTACAATTCTACAGTTGTTACAAGTGTTTATTCTAACTCTGTACTATAGATATAAATATGAGTAAGCAATGATTCCTATCTTTAAATAACCATATTGTGGAAAGCACAGGCATATGTATAAAAATTGCAATGTAGCAAGTACTATATGTAAAGTGTGGAGATCAGAAGAGGGTGTATTTCAGCTCTGAGCCATTGATCCAGGCTGCCCAAAGAAAAGAGCATTTGAAATGGGCTTCTAAGGATAAGGAAGGAGACATTTTCCACAGGGAACAGAATGAGTAGAGTGATTCAATAAACTTACAGCATTCTGCAGAAAGGCAAGCTGTTCAGTATGGCCAGAACCTAGAGTACGATTGCAAAGACCAGCTATTCTCAGGAACAGTGAGAAACCTTATATGCCATATGGTTTTAAGTTCCTTAAGAATTCTGATGCCTTGATCTCTTTTCTTACCTTAACCACCAAGCTGTCTCTCTTAGCCATACTTGGGTTTTCTTTCATATTGGTCACTTTGCTAATGAATTAAGATGTTTCACAAACAATGATTTTATTTCTTAAGACAAAATTAGTGAATGTCCCATATATATATAAACATAATGTTTATTAACATTATTATTTCATCACTATTTCTATTAAAGATGAGGCATCATAATCAAGGTTTATTATTTCATTAATATGCACTACTACTATGATTTTGATTTGTCTAAAAGGTAAGTATGTATCAAATATAAAGTCTAAAGGTCTAAAAGGTAAGTATGTATCAAATATTTTATAATTAAGAGTCTCAAAAAGCTTTGTAACTTTCCAACCAATAAATAATACTTACTTCATCTAAAAAACTTGAAAGTTAAATCAGAGAAAGGAGCTGCAAAACTAAGGATTTCTAAGGAATGACCTGTACAAATAATAACCCAGGGAATAGAGCTTCATTTGCTTATTTGTTGGATTAAAAAAAAAAAAACAGAAAGACTTTATTCTTAAGGTTTCTTTTACAATTCTGGGTAATTTTAAGTTTTTGATATGTTTTGCATGTTGAAAATGAGCAAGTTAATATTCCAAATGTTCATTCATTCAGCAAATATTTATGAAGTACCCCTTGTGTGAGGTGGCATTTTAGGAACAGAGCATGAGGCGATGAAACAGAGTAGAACTTCTGCTGACTTTGTGTGAGGTCACGCTAGTGAGGATTGTCATACTGGGGGCAAGGGCATAATCTAATCAAAAAAAAATAAACTAACCAATGCATAATATATCACATGATAATGGATACCGTGGAAACAAGAAGGGGTATCGATCACCGACAGAAAGAAGAATTTCCTAATTTTTAAGAAATGGTTGGGAAAGGGCTGACTAATAAGGTACCATTTAAGACATGCAGACACAGAGGATAGGATAAACAAAAATTAAGACTGGAGAACGTTTGCTACTGTTCAAGAGGAAGCAAAAGAAGTCCAGTGTAGCTACAAGACAATGAGCCATTGATAGGGTATATAATGAAGATATGGACAAAGTGTGAGGATGGTGGAGTAAGGGACATGGGCTCAGAGTTTTTAGGGCCTTGCGGTCTATTTCAGGACTTCGGGGAGGTTGTTTGTCTGTTTGTTTGTTTTTTAGTTTGAGTAAGGTGGGACTTCACTAGAGGGTCTTACATTTTAGAAGAATTGATCTGGCGTCTCCTGACACCATTCCTTGGAGAATGGCACCTTCCCTCAGAGTGGAAGCAGGGAAAGTAGGCATATATGGCTGCATTCTGGATGTATTTAAAATGATCTTCATATATGTGAAAGTTTTGTTATTACCAAAAGTACAAAAATCACAAAGGATTTCCCCTCCCATAGATTAGACTAGACAATATATCATACATTTATTTATTGACCTCAAACATAAAAAAGGAAACAGGTGAAACTATCTTTAAAATTGTTCTGTGTCCAATCTGTGTGCTGGCACATAAATACATTCATATTACTTATAGCATCTGATTAAAAATAGAAACTCTTAATGAGAATAAATGTGGGGGTTGATTCCTTCTAATCATCTCAACTGGCTATGTTATTGAAATCAAATTTATCAACTAAATGCCTGTGTAGACACTCAGAATCAATTACAAACCAGTTAATAAGAGCTTTCCTTACATCCCAGCCCTGCAAACTCTGGAACTTGCACACTTTTTTTCCTGGCCGAGTAATCATTCTGAATGAAGGAGTCTGCCTACTTCTGGTAGAAAGCCAAGAGTAGAACTTCAATTCTTATAAATGGAGGCTTGAGAAGGAATCCAAGAAGGATTTGATTAGCACACTGCTGCGTACCATTCTACTGCAAACTAACTGGTTTATGTATGAAGCATTATTATTTCTCACAAGTCTCAGTGGATCTCAGCTATGATTCTTCGCTTGTCTGCAGTTTGCTAGGGGGTGGCAGCGGCTGCTGGGCTAGGATAGTCTTAGCTGTGATGACTCAGCTCTGGGCCTTGGTTCTCTCATTCTGAGTCAGATTGGCTTGGGATTCTTCTTGTGATAATGGTGGAAGTCCCACAGAGAAAGTCAAACATGCACATTCTTAAAAGCCTCTCCTACCTGTTCTCACGGCTTTTGTCAAGGCTGATAACATCCTATTGATAAATTAAGTCACATGGCTAGATGCTGGAGTAGGAAAAAAAAAAATCTGTCATCATTTAAAGAGAAGAACTTCCAAATCACAGGTACTGTCAAGGACAAGCAAAACAAAGAGCCTCAACCACAAACACTAACAGCATCACAGCCACCATTTCTCTTTCAAGTGTCATACGTGGAAGGCAAGTTAGTTTGTTAAGGGCTTATTCCAAATCCTTTACTGTTCTCCAGAATATGATTGCTGTGCCTAAAACAGCAAAGTACTTTAAAGACTACTTAAAAGACTCGCAAATACTCCCTCCAAGCTTCCTTCTAGTAAATATGCTAACTGATAGAATACATAAGCTTCTATTCTGGACATTTAGTTGATAAATAAAAGAGTACAAAACATGAAATTCAAGGATTAATCAGGTTAGTGTTGGAACAAGAAAAGGCAATTTCTGTTTGGGACTGATTCTCTGGCTTTTAAAATGTACTTGATTTCTTTAAGTAAGCAGATCTTTGAAAGTTGCACTCTATATACCCTGATACCTTATACTTTTAATCTTGTATTAATATCAGGCAATAGCTAAATTGGCAATAAAGTATGAATAAAAGTAATTCAGACATAATTAAAATATAAATGACATCTCAAAGGCATAACAGTGCATCAGCCTAGAGAATTAGTCCATAAAATGTAAATAAGCCCAATATAGTGTTTTCCAGAAAAGTTTTTTAATATAAATTTTTTTAATTTAATAATAAAATTTACATGAATTATATACACAAAACTTATTCAATTCTTTTTTCCTCCTGATATTTATTTCAATTAATTTATGGTCAAATAATGCTGATTATGAATACTTTAGAGATTCCAAATCTTCTTAATCTGACTGTAAACCATGATGTGTGTAATTTTCTCCATCAATAGTGTCAAAAATAATAAGCTAAAATCAGTACAGTGTAAGGACAAGTTTCAGTATTTACTTCCATATATACCTAAAATATGTTTTAGGACAAGATGGGAATAAATAAATAAAAGCCAATGATATTAATAACTTAGTTCATTATTTCCTAAAGCTACATAAAACTTATCTCCTACCATTCTCACTCCAATTCCCTTCCTAGTCAGGAGTACATGATGTACTCACCCTTGTCGCCAAGACAAACACGTCAACTTCACACAGTCCCACTTTTCCTATGTTAACTCTAATAGTAGCTGTGATCTCCATAGTGGCTCTCTCCTTCATGCCACAGACGGCTGCCATTTTGAAAATTCTACCTTCCCATTTGTTCCCCAGGAATTTGTTCTATTAATCAAAATGTTTTGTGGAGGCTCACTATACATATATACAACTGTATGTGTATGTATAAATGCATATCCCTAAAACCTTTAATTTTCTTAACTTATTATCTTCTTTTCCTATAGACCAATCTTATTTATCAGAGTAGGGGCTAAGGATAACAAATAGTTTAGAAGTGGAAGTCTGGAAAATTCCTACATCTAAGCAGCTAACCTATTTCTACATGCCTCTTGATGCGATTCTGTACTGTGACTATTTGTAAATATAAAACCTGCTCCTTGAGACAGATGGTTATTTACAAGTGTTTTCTCTATTATGCAGGATAAATTATTAACAAGAAAATAATTGAATATTGAATATGCCCTGGCAAAAGCAATAATCTTTCACCAAGTCTGTCACACAGTATGTTGCAAGCATGCATTCCAATTAGTAGAGTGGGCCAAGTAGATTAATTTATCAAATTGTTTAAATTTATGACCTAAACTTACTTTTTTAAAGAACTTAATATAATTGTGAATAAATTATTATTCAAATTTTTTAACTTTCTGCAAATTTCAACTACATTTTGTGACCCAGAGATTGAAATGATAATTCAATATGCATTTTCACAAAATCATTTTTTTCATTTTTATAGTATTGTATCACAGCCAATAAAATAATTTATAGTATTAACAAACATTAAAATATATAAGTAGAAAGTACTTTACTTATTTTTATAAGTAATTTTTTAAACCACTAAAGAACTAGAATAAAAAAGAGCATAGCTGGGAGAGTTGAATTACTAAGATATTTGAAGATATTTGCATTATAATATCAATTGTAGGTATTATACTACATTATCAGACAGTTTTGTTTTGCCATTACAGAGCAAAACTGTTTCACCATTATGTAACAACAGTACTCCGTATCAATGGTTCTCAAAGCAATATCTGCAGCACCAGGAAACTTGTGAGAAATGCAAAGTCTTAGGCTCCTACTCCAGAACTTCTGAATCCAGGGGGGGCCTAGCCATCATGTTCCAACCTCAAAGTGATTCTCATAAAAATAAAAATTGGCAAACCACTTCCCTATAGAGTTCTTTGTCTTTTCAAGCACTTTTGCCATCCTAATATCATTTAATCAACCTTTAAGGGGAAAATCATTGTCAACATTTAACAAATGAGGAAAATAAACCTCGGGAAGATTAAGGTTGACTTTTTCAAAGTTCCATAGCCAAAGTAATGGCAGAACCAGGATCTGATTTGCCTTTCACTAACCCTTTTTTCCCTGTCTCCATTAACAAATTTTCATAATTTGCACTGTAATTGGACCAAAAATTAAAGGAAAAGTAGAGTCTGAGAGAGGCATGAGGTTAACTTCAGCATGGTGTTGAAAGGAGGAGAAAGACTATCAATGCATTGGAATTCACTGAGCGTGTGCTACAGGAAAAGAATTCCCTGGGTGAATGAAGGCTGCAGAGAATTATGTTCCATATCTCCTGACATAAAACTTTCTTACTTCCTTTTAACAAACATATATATTGTCTCAGTGACTATGGTAGGTACAGGGGAGACAACCAGAAGCAAAAAGTCCTCCTTGCCCTTAAGGATCTTACAGTCTACTGAGAGAAACTGACCCAAAAAATGGGTAATTGCAATATAGAAAAAACATTCACGCTGTCAATGATGAGCACATAGGAGAAGCACTACTTCCAGCTCTGAGTTTTAGGGAAGAGGAAGCAGGTACTTCAAAGACCACTTCCTAGGCAGTGCCTGTGGCTCAAAAGAGTAGGGTGCCAGCCCCATATGCCGGAGGTGGTGGGATCAAACCCAGCCCCGGCCAAAAAAAAGGACGACGTCCTAGAACTTGTGATACGTAGTCTTACAGCAGAGTAGGAGGAAAGAGACTTTACCTATAAAAAACTAAAGATGTGAGAAACAATAAACCCATATGAACACTTATGATCCCACCATTTGTTATCTAAAGAAGGGTGCAAGTTTCTAAGTTTCATTATTTTGAAGGTCGATTTTTTGAAATTCAGAAAAAATCTTCAAATTGAGTTTTTTTCTTAGAATACAAAAATTTAAATATTTTATAACACAAATGTTAAGCATAATTTCATTCTGTTTTTTAAAAATTCTATAATTTGGAATATAAATAACAAAAATAATTGCTCAGTCCTTACTTTATGTTTGAGGAAATAACAATGCAAAGGGTGGCTTTCAATCAATGCAAACATAGCAGACCACACGGAACATATTGTGGAGTAAGTTACAGTAAAAAAATCTATGACCTATATAACCTTCTGGTCTGCTGCAGAGTTTATATAGCATTGTGAAATTAATGAAAATATGTATTTTCATAGTCATCTTTGTTAACTGCAACACAATAATGTTGGATTACTTCATTTTTGCAGACTCATCCTCATATTACCTTCCAGCATTATGTGTGATAAATGACAAAAATTTAAAAAAGCAAACATTTAATATATTGGGACAGATCAAGAGAAGAAAAACAGCTGAAATGATTTTCTTAAATTTTCTGTATATGAGGTGACATGCTGAGTCATTGAGGTGATCCACAGTATGTTCAAATGAAGACTCAATATGCAGCACCCTTTCATTCTAATTATTGCACAACAATGAACTTGTGATGATTAGAGTATTTTGTATGTTAAATTATATTGTTTGGCATTATTGTTGTCTGATTCTGCCTCAAATTCCCTTTGGAGAAAGGTGAGCTATAAATAAATGTGTTGACAGTGATATTAAATATTTATTACATTAAACTTTTAAGTATTGAAAACAACAGTTAATCTCAGGAAAAAATATTATGATAGCTTAAAATTAGTTCATAAATAATTGGATATTTGTAAATATAGCAATTTACTCTCAGAGTTTGCTCTCAGTAGGGAATTTAAATGCACCTCTATGGACACGCTGCTGCAGACGGGATGAAATGCAGAATCAACTCTCCAGGGGACACAAACACTCTGGGACTAAATCCAGAGAGATGTAGGAAAGTACAGGCCTGTTCTAATTTGGTATCTGACATCCAAGAGGGAAAGCCACTGTGTGGAGATGATGAATGGTGAGGTGATGAGCAGGGGTACATTACAGAAGTAGCAGATGTGGCAGTTGTTGTGGGTCAAGCTTTACAAGAACATTTTGAAAGCAGGATGGGCCAAGCAGACCCAAACCATGTCTCTGATACCTCTTGGGGGCAAAGGCAATTATTGAGAAATTGTGTTCTTCTAGAAGGCCTTCAACTGGAAGCATAGACAGGGGGTTCTAATGCCTTCTTTGGCTGACTAGCTCTACCCTACTTCAGCCTAACATAGTCTCCACTGTTGTCTGTAGTAATTCTTGGCGTCCTCCGTCATTGGATTTCAACTTATTTGGACTAGCCAATCATGTCCCAGAACAGTGCTTAATGGGAACAACTAGAATGAATCTAGAATGAGGTCATACCCTCATAATGTTTATGGTATTTACTGACAAAAATGTTTCACATATAATCTAGCCTGGAAAATGAGATGACAGATTAATCTAGAACAGAGATAAAATATATTAAAATTAATTTTACAAGTGAATTTTGTGCATGCAACAGTATATTGTGACATATTTTCTGGATTAAATAAAGAACTATCTTAGATATGAAGTCTTATTATTTAACTTCATAAGTTAAATAGTGGACTGAGGATACCCCATAGTTTAGAAATTAGGAAAAAATATTATCTATTTAGATTAAATAGATTGGTCAAATAAACAATACTTATATATATTTTTTCAGTTTCTTTTTTATTTCAAATTAATATGAGGGTACAAATTTTTAGGTTGCATTGTTCTCACTCCAAGGTAAAGTTCAAGTTCTATTTATAACATAATATTTATAAATTATAATACAATATTCATAAGTATTATATAAGAATACTCATGCATATTAGAAGCCATAGCATTCTTCCAGTCACAATTTTGAAATATCTATTTAAATAAGATGAGTAGTTCCATTTACTAATGATTTCTTCTATTAAAGGAAAATATACTATCTATGCTGAAGGACTGGAAGTAGCCCAGCAGTATTCCTCAACTATTGAGTCCTATGAGAGAGAAAGGGGATGATGGCGGGGGGGGGGAGGGCAAAAACAAACTTCAGGTGAACCACAGATAGTTTTGTTTTTCAAGATGGATTACTTTTTATTTAATCCCATTGCCATGTTTCCCTGGGGACCATCATTGGTTTGCTTTAGAGAGTGTGAAATGTGCACGTGCACTTCAACTGTTAAACTAAGTATTAAAAATTCAACATTTTTATTTCTGTGATGGATGAAATTAAAATTTAAAATTGTTTTATTTACAATGAAAATACAGTATATATGGTTTGATTGAAATAGTTTTTACATTTGTTCAATTACTATATAAACAACTACATGTACTATGTAATTAGTTTTTCGGCAAGAGTAATATATATGTTCCTGAAAATGTAACTGCTGTATTAAATAGGAGAAAAATTTAATGTCACATAATACTGGTATTAGAGTATAACAGCTTGCACTAGAAACTATTTTTGTCATGTAAGTCTTTAAATATATTTTCTTATTCTTGCCGTCATAACTTGGGAAGAAGTTGTAGGAAAAGTAAACATATGGTAGACTCTATTTTCTGAGAAAATAGAAAGTCAAATTTAGAATTTTAACAAAGAAATATCTCAGAAAGTGTAGTATCTTTTACCCTAAATATATTCTAAATCAGTGTGAAATATTTCAATATTTCATCCAAAATTGAAATAAGGTTTGCTTTAATATTTTCATCCTCCAGTTTAATATTCTCTTCTGATAACTGCAGTGTTAATGATGGATTGGATTTAGAGTTTTCAGCATCTGTGGGAAGTTCAGTTAGTCATAGAATTGATAGCTATGGAAGAAATTCTTGGAATATTTCAAATTCTTAACTAGAGGGACGCACTCAAATATTGACTAAATCACCACTCACTCACCTCTAACTGGAGAGAAAGGAGGTTCCAATTGTATTTGCTCAATCTATTCTAAATATGCTACATGCAGATTTGAACAGTAGTTTGTCTTAAACTTCTTTCTATAACTCATGTTATATATATAACAAATTAATTTTAATGTATATTTAGTGCCTATTTTAGTATCATCTTGCTTTTCCTTCTTTAGTAATTTTAAAATTACATTAAATACAAACACCAACAGAAAATTCTAATGTATTATGTTTTTCTCTGTTGAACAGATATTATAAAGACCCAGGGACATTTTTTAAGAGTAGCACCAATCAAACCACCCAAATATTAACAATAGAATGGAAACCGAAAATGTAATCTATCTTTGCAATGTAATACATGCAATGAAGAAAATGAATTATCACAAAACACATATAATGTTGAGTGAAAGAAGCCAAACAAGAAGACATACTCTTTGATTCTTTTTATTAGAAGCTCAAAATCAGGCAAAATAGTTCTTCATCACTTAAGAGATACAAACTGTACAGAGCTTCACAGCAAGTCCTGGAAAGGGTGGCCGTAAAGGTTAGCAAAGAGGGCGCCTCCAGCAAGAGAGTAGTAGCTGGAAATAGGAAGTGTCACAAAGGGGACATTTCTGGGGTGCTAGTGATACTCTATTTCTGTCTTTTTTTCCTAATTAATTAGTTAATTGTTTTTAGAGAAGATGGTCTTGCTATGTTGCCCAGGCTGGTCTTGAACTCCAGATATCCATTGATGTGGGTGATCTTCCCACATCAATTTCCTCTTTCTTGATTTGCACAGCAGTTTTATTAATCTCTATAATCTTCTCTCTGTATAAGAGATAACATGAGGGCGGCACCTGTGGCTCAAAGGAGTAGGGCACTGTACCCATATACTGGAGGTGGCAGGTTCAAACCTAGCCCTGGCCAAAAACTGCAAAAAAAAAAAAAAAAAAAAAAGACATGAAAGAGAGAGAAAGAGGAAATTAAATACTTAAAATTAGGAAAATCGGGGCATTTGATGTATTGTGGTCTATTTCATCCAAGGTACACAGTTGGATTGTCATAGAAAATATATCACAAAGGGTCATGGGAGATACTTTGGAAAGGAGACTAGGGAAAGAGACTGAAGCTTTGGCTCCAGCTCCCTGGTCCATACTTACATTCTCTGCATCGTGGAAATTACTCACCGAGTCCTAGTGTTCTTCTTATCTGCCAGTTGGGGTCATTTATAGAAAAGGATGTGATAATTTCACAAATTTGTGAGATTATACAAATGATTTAGATAATAATTCTTTATCTCTATCCTTCTCACCCCAAATCCTCAATCCTATGCATGAAGAGGTAGTGTCAGAGGTGTAATGGCCAAAAGGTGTAATTGCCAGGTACTTTTATACTTTTCATGCATTCATTCAGTTTTTTGTTCAGTAAATCCTCATTGAGCAAGGCACCATGGTCATGAATAAGGAAAAGGACTTATTATTTTTATGGTGCACACACAATCATATACAAACATGCACATGTACCGCACATGCTTATGCACACACACAGAGGCAGTTTTTATGTTTATAATTTTTTATGGGTTGCTGTCTCTAATGTGCCAAGACAAGAAGGGAATCATCTAAGGACCCTGTGCCACTGTTTAGAAATATTGGTAATATAGTCTTGAAAATTATGAATGATTCTTGCAAATACTATCCTTTTGAAAGTATTTTAGAAATAAATTAATGTTATATTTAAGTGCCACTGATGGATTAAAAAGTTGACATGTACCTAGATTTTTTGATATTTATAAAACTACTGTACCTGAATGCTTATGTAGTGTTGAGTTTAGAGGGCTTTTAATTAATAGCAAACTATGGGTTCAACGGCACATTTGATGAAAGCAAATTTAAATAACTGAAATAAAATGTAAATGGAATTTGTTAAATTAAGGTCCCAATTAACATTTCAATGATTTAAAAATATTTTCTCGAATAAATATTGCACATACCTTTCTCAAATGAATATTTATCCCTTAAATAAATATTACACTATATCCCTCTCAATTAAATATTGAACTAATCCTTTGAACATTGAGTTGTCTTGCACCAAATACCTAAAGTTCTAAAGATACTTCCTGGACCCCTTCATAGAACTGATGCAATAAATGCATGTTGAACAGAATTTTGTTTTTTTTTAAGACAGTCTCTCACTTTTCACCCTAGGCAAAGTGCTATGCCTTCATAGCTCACAGCACCCTCAAACTCTTGGGTTTAAGCAATTCTCTTGCCTCAGCCTCCCAAGTAGCTGGACTACAGGCACTCGCCACAATGCCAGGCTATTTTTGGAGATGAGGTCTTGCTCTGGCTCAGTCTGGTCTGGAACCGGTGAGCACAGGCAATCCACCAACCTCGGCCTCCCAGAGTGCTGGGATTTCAACATGCCCAGCCTGTTGAAAAGAATTTTAAAAATTGTCTATGCCGCCCTCTTTACTCCCTATATGATCTTACCACTAGTCAGACAGAAAAGTGGTCAGTGGTCATGAAGGGTTTTTTTTTTTTAGCAATCACTGTAATAAATATTCACATGTTTTTCATCCTCCTGCCTACTCGCAAAGTAATACCAAATCATAATATTTAAATTTCAAAGGTTTTGTTTAATTTTACTTTATCAGTAATAACATTTATTTCCAATAATGCAATTAAATTGTTCATTGCCTTTATGTGTTATATCAACACTAGCAGTGCAATATAACTAACCCTATCTTTCCATTTTACTTCCACTAGTATAATGAGGACTTTTGTCTATTTTTTAGCTTTTTTATTTTGAATTAATTTTAATGACACAGCAGTATAACATTAGAATGAAGTGGGGGTGGGAACTGTTATTTTTCTAAGGAATATGCACATTAAATGCTTCACCTTCTACTAAAGGAAGATAGTAGGATATAAATATACTTATTTCATTTAAGACTTTTGATAACCTACTTGGGAGGCGGAGGCAAGAGACTCGCTTAAGCCCAGGAGTGGGAGGTTGCTGTGAGCTGTAATGCCACAGCACTCTACCCAGGGGGACAGCTTGAGGCTCTCTCTAAAAAAAAAAAAAAAAACTTTTGATAACTAGGCCATAACCATCTGCCAGACTATATTATTGTATAAATAATTCCTATCAGGTGCCCTGCCAGCAAATTCAAATCAATTAGTACTTGTAATGAAGGTCAATAATAATTACAAGTACGTCTATGAGCATTTATTTCCTATGGGCCAGGTGTGGTGGTAGATACAGTTTATGCTGTTCAAGTTTAACACAATGAAAATTATAGGAGCAGAGGTGCTTCTAAGGAATTACTAATACAATGGGACTGGGCATGAATACAATTTTTAAAGATTGAATTTTGAGTGTATTTCCTATATCTGATTGTTCAATATTCATCATTGTGACTCATCAAATAAGGTAACAATCATACATAGGAATTTTTAGATCCGGATGCTTCAGGCATTCTCTGAATTCAGATGTGTCCTCTGCATACATCTTGCATCCTAAAATGACTTTGATTTTTGTTGTTGTTGTTTAGACAGAGTCTCAAGCTGTCATCCTAGGTAGAATGCAAGGCATCATGGCTCACGGCAACCTCCAACTCTTGGGCTCAAACAATTCTCTTTTCTCAGTTTTTCTATTTTTAGTAGAGATGGGGTCCTGCTTTTTGCTCAGGCTGGTCTGGACTTGTGACCTCCAGCAGTTCATCTGCCTCAGCTTCCCAGAGTGCTAGGATTACAGGTGTGAGCCATGGCGCCCGGCCCCTAATGTGACTTTGGAATGAGAAATAATCATAAGGCTTATGGCTAAACTGAGATTGACAAAGAGTTTGTACCATTTTGCTCAGGAAACCGTCATGTCTTTTTTTAACTTCAGATTAATAAGAGGGTACAAACAACTAGGTTACATTGTTTGCATTTGTTAGGTAAAGTCCAAGTTATAGTTGACCCCTTCACCAGGGGATGTGCTTTATATCTTTATATCATAAGCCCATTAGGTGAGAGTTTACCAATCCCCATTCCCCCTTCCTTTTGCCTCCTGCCCACTACTGGAATTTAATTGTGTTTTCTCTCATGTGAATGTGAGGTTGTTTATCTATTGGTTTCATATTAGTATTGAGTACATTGGATACTTGCTTTTCCACTCTTGTAATACTTTACTATGTAGAATGTTCTTCAGCTCCATCCAGGATAATACAAAAGATGTAAAGTCTCCATCTTTTTCTGGCTGAATGGCATTCCATGCTATACATATACAACAGTTATTAATCCATTTATGGATTGATAGAGACACAGGTTGATTCTACATCTTGGCAATTGTAAATTGAGGTGCAGTAAACATTGTAGTGAAATGTCTTTATGGTAGAATAAAGATCATTTTAGGTCTTTTCTTCTGGGTAGATACCAAGTAATGGGATTGCAAGTATTTTTAATCCTTCACCTGGCATTTCCTCATTTTTTTCATGGAACTCATTCTCCCCAGAGTGACCTTTGTTTTCCCTGTTCATAAATATATAATTTTGATCCTTGAACCTCATCATAGAAAGAGAAAGGTAATATTATTTTAAGAACTAGGGGATATGTTTTCATAAACATATTGGCTTGGCACCTGTGGCTTAAGTAGCTAAGGCACCAGCCACATACACCTAAGGTGGCGGGTTCAAATCCAGCCCGGGCCTGCCAAACAACAATGAAGGCTACAACCGAAAAATAGCCAGGCATTGTGGCAGGCACCCGTGGTCCCAGCTACTTTGGAGGCTGAGGCAGGAGACTCACTTGCACCCAGGAGTTGGAGGTTGCTGTCAACTGTGATGCCACAACACTCTACCCAGGGGGACAGCTTGAGGCTCTGTCTCAAAAAAAAAAAAAAAACCACAGTATTGTGACCTCTTATAGTATCAGCAGTAATATAGCATAAAGAAAGCACAATTTGGTCACTTATCCAAGATAATATTATTATTATCTTTAGGCTCTGGATTTAGGGCCTATTCTTATACTATACAATATTTCTAAAGGCAAAGACAGCACTTCTTAAGAGAATTCTGGGACATGGTCCATAAGGGGCCTGGAATTCATTTTGAGTTAATAGCGTTTGATGAGTTGGCCAAACATTAAAAAATGTAAATCTCAATTCATTAATTGCAGTTAATATTTTATTTATAAGGTAATTAACATACATGTAATCATTAATAATCTATTCTCATGGGGAATATCTTTTCTATTTCTGAAATGCTTTCAGAATTTTATATTACTGGGTTTCTGAAGAGAACTATGAATTTTCTTTAAACTTAATAACACATTTATGTAAATCCTTGATATAATAATCTTCCTGGAAAATGGGAAAAATTAAATTGCAAATAACATTTATCTCTTTATTTTTTTGTAAAATATGGCAATAATCTAGGGACCAGTATTTTGTTGATTTCACTTTTTGTCACTTACTAAATAAAATAATACCATTTCTGTGATTTTATAATTTTTCTCTTGGGAGTGACTTAATCATTACTTCACTTGATATTCTTTATTAAAAACTCATCTGGATATAAATGCATATATGAAGTATGCTTTTTAAAGAACTGGAGAAGGAAGGTAATTAGTAGAACTTATATTGATTATATAGGTACATATTAAAACTGACAGTTACAGTAGTTTTAATTCCTATATTTCAAATTTAGACATCATAGTATCATTCTTCTATATCTACAGGCTCATTGCTATGCAGCATTATATCTAATTACAGAGCAAGCATTTGAATTATGAACAAGTTCTTGTGCTGCAGAAATTTATTTTGGTTCAGGTTGCACTAACATCAATAATATTTCTATTGCATTAACAACTTTTAATAGTTAATCATATAATTTATTTTATTTTAGAAAATATAACATTTCCATATAGGCTAGCAATGCAAATATATTATTTCTAGATTTTTGATGCTACTCCTAATTCAAGTCGCCAGTGGTAGGATTGCCGAATCTGAATAGACACAGTAATGGTATATTTTATGCCTCACTTTCCATCTGCTGTGGTTATCACTCTTTCACCACTGTTTGTTTTAAACTGGCCAATTTCCAAAGAATTTGCCCCTCTAATCCTGTCAACCCCTTGAAATGAAACTCTTTTTTACTAAGGAATTCTTTTCATGCCCATGATCATCTTGTGAATTATTTTATACCACTATGAACAAACCTACTGTTACCTTTTTGACACTGTAAGAATTATATTTCCCTACATTAATAGGTTCCATCAGGAGCAGTGCCAAGGTCAGATGGTAAAATTGTAATTTCATTTTTAAACAGAAAAATCAGTTAGGTGTATGCTGAAGATATTTTGTTAAATTAACATTATAGCTGCTATTGACAAGTGGGTGTTACGTAAGTTAAACTCCATGCTCTATCACGGAGGTCAATGAGGGTTTCATATGCTGTCTAGTTTTCTCTTCCCACAACACTCATGTCCTTACGTGGTTTACATACAAAAATTCATGAGGTTACTAGGTGTCGCTACTTAGATTACCCCTTCACACCGTAGAGATATCGTTTTCCTAACAATAAACATATCTAAATCTGCACTTAACATTTTTTTTTAGAAATAAATGAAATTTGTTATTTGAAAATTGGCATCCAATTACCATACATGGCTGTTAACTTGGAGGTCTTCTTTGAAGCTACTGAGTCATAGCTCTGAAATACCATAGTTACTCAACTCACTGAAATGATATTTATTTGTATAAGTTGAGGTCAAAAAAAATAACATATACAATATTAATTGTTTTTAAGTGTGTGGTTTAGAAGACTTAACTATATTCACATTGTCATACAATAGAGTGCTAGTAACTTTTCCATCTTACAAACTAAAACTCCATACTCATTGAACAATGAACCCCTGCTGTTAAAACTAGAGAGCGTCTCTAGATTTAGTAAAGCTCTCACCCTCTACATTATTTCCCTTTTCTTCCTTGAAAGGAGACTTCACCTTTACTTACAGAAAACAAATTTGTATGAGCACTTATTGTAATGGGCATGTATTAAGACTAATTTAGTTATAAGAGCAAACCTTAATTCGTTAATCGGTTTTCAGTTTGCAGGGTTCCATGACAAACATTGCTTCATTGTTCTTTCCCGCAATCGTTTGACAAAGATGGAGCAGTATTAGAGGCACACTGGGGACTGGGATAGACATTCAAGATGGCATGAGCCCATTCAGGATCCTGAAGGGGGAAAGTATTTATTGTTGGAAGCAAAAAGATCCAACTTTAAAGCCACTAAACTCAGCTACATACGTGGGGAAGCATATGCACATATCTGCTTCAACAGTTTAAAATTCTTAAAAGTCTCAGTGACAGAAAAACAGTAAAAAAGACCAAAATAGTAAGAAGTGCTACCCATAGTTACACTCTCTACCACCAAGTTCAAGTCGCCACTCCAGATGAGCCCTGTGTGCCCATGTGAGTCAGTCATTAGAAGAAAGTGAGGAAACTGAGCCACAAAAAAGGCTATCTCTGCATTACTCCCAACCCAGGGGTCATATTCAGCACAAAATGGTTCCTATAAGACTGAATTACTGTTTCTAACTTACAGAGAAAGAATCGTAAAGGCAGATAATGCTAAGTGTGTTTGTCTTTGTTTGTTTATTATTTATTTATTTATTTTTAGACACAATGCAAAGAGAACACAAACTTTTTGAGGGCAGGGTCTATACCCTGCTTACCATTGCATTGCTCAGGCTTTCTCATTGTCTGTCATACGGTGAACGGATAAGCAAGCCTTCTAAATAAATGAATTATTGGCCTTTACATAGAAGGCCCCCAAAACTATCTGATTTCTATTCCAACTATACAAGCTCTTATCTGGTATACACAACCACCAAAGCAATGTTTAGGAAGTATGTCTCAGAAAGAAAAAAGCAAGCTAGAAATCTTAAAATGAGAAAAAATTTTTTTATTTCCTCTGTACATTCTTTAAGCATTTATAAAATTTACCTATCAAATCTACCTCAAATAATGGCTGCTAGCTGCTATTTAGTAATTGGCCAGTTGTGCCAGGTAAGAATCATCTGAGATTAGAATGTAAATCAGTCATCTTCAGAAATGAATAGTAAAGATCTAGAATTTATATAAATTCTACTAAGCATTTATTTTCTATGAAAGAGGAATACATTCCACAGCACATACATAATTAAATGTAAATGTATGCTGAAAAGGCTCATAATCATGAAAAATACATATCCTGATGGACTACTTTTATTTGGCAACCTTTCAATATCTGTCTTAATATTCAAGAGTGGATTAGAAATTATATCTATAGTTTCAACTCTTTTGTGAAATATGAATGAGTAGGTATAGATAATGTATTTTCCTTCAGCTATACAGAGAAATGGATAATTACATATTTCTGGAAAAGGGAAGCCATTAAGTCTCTTCTAACCTTTACCTACCTTTATAGAATTTCATATTATTAGCTAGTACAGCATAGTTATAAACTATTATTCAAAGATGCTTCATCCCATTTTCCTGGAATCTTTATGTTGTTGTAACAATCACAAGCAGTATCAGGACATCCAGCATTACTATTTAACAAAAGTTCTTTAGTGACAATATTTTCAAAAGAATAAGAATTTTTACCATTTAGTTAAGTAGAAATAAATTGATTATAGGAACTTTCTATACTCTGTATTCAGCATATTTGTCAACCTAAAATTGCTGTAAGAAATAAAATAAATTAAGTGAGGAAAGATTTTAAACAATTTACTGTTTATGTAAACTGGAAGAGAAAGGAGAGGAGAGTAGTTGAATAACCTTGGAGTCATTTTACAGGGCATGCCAACTAACTGCCTTTCACTTTTCCTAAGGTTAAGGAAACAGATATAAACTGTCATAAGGGAAATATAAGTTGTGTAAAAGAAACTTTCTGACGGTCTGAGTCAGTTAACAGTATTGAAGCAGATTCCTGGATAGAAATGCTGGGATTTCATATCCTAAAAACTTTAAAGAAAGATTCAGGTAATCAATTGTCTGGTACATTGTAACTTTCTCTTGCCTAGATGCAAGGAAGTAATTACTTGATGGTAGGAAAACAATCCAACCTCCCGTGACTATAAATTCTGTATTTCCCAGATGGTATACTGGGCCAGCAAGAAAATGAGAGCTTTATGAATTTCAGGTTACAAGTCTAATTCTTACTTCAAAATGTTATCTTCCCTTTCTTATGAGGTCAGACTCCACTTCAGACCAATTAACTCATCACTTTCATTGAGTCACAAGTCTCACAAGATAAGGTCCGTGGAGTAGACAGGCACAACCCCCCCATACAAGTCTCTTGAAGGTACTTCAGTGGGGGCTGGACTCTCCATGCCAATGGAAGACACGTCTTTGTATTGTCATCGAAAGACTAAGATTATCCGGTCAAATTCTGATTCACTTATACCAGGGAGGAAACCTCAAGGGTTATTTTGAATTTTGCTTCTTTTTCAATCTGTAATTCCTGACCAGTAAGAAGCCTGTCAACTTCAATCACAAAATCTACCAAAATAATTTATTTTGAAATATAAACAATCAAGAAGGAAATGAATGCATTTTCCTATATTTTTGAATAGGAGAATCTCGTTAATCACTGGCGATATGAAAATGAAAATATAACACATGAACCACTCAATATTATGAATGCTAAAGCCACTCATATCACAACGTGTAAAACTAATGCAAAATCCATGTTTCACAAAGTTATTGTAATTTAAACATATAGATATCTTAAAGTCCAAAAATTCACTGAACGTGTGACGGCTTCTGTCAGGACACGTTTTCATCTTCTAATCACATACTAAATGTGATCTATTAACTATCATTTGGGGAGCAGCAGCCCTATATCGATTGTTTTATACTGTTGATAAAATAAAACTTACCTCAGGAATGACTCACTGATTAGTAAAACGAATTCTCTTAAGCCTTGGACTTGGAAAAATCGATAATTGGAAAGATAAATGTTTGGGATTATAATGAAAAGCATGTATAATGAGATCCTCTATAAGAGCCTGAGGCATCACCCAGATTTATAGAAGTGGTAACTAAGTGTTCAGAGACTGAGGATGGAGGAAGCCTAGAAACCTGGTTCAATGCCTTGAAGTATTTGTCTCTTTATGGCAATAAATGAGTTTTAATCAATTTGACAGTAGAAATGGAATCAAAAGAAACATTATTCTAAGTGGTATCAATAATCAAGGAAGAAAAGCTTGGTATTAAGAGCTTACCATCATTTCAGCGGTCCCTTGAGATGAACTGAAGATATGAACAAAAAGAACTTCATTATAACATGCAAGTTTACCTATAATTACTTACAAACTATTCTCAAAATGTGGTTTTATTCTTGAACAAATTTATTTCTCAATTGAGGGTTTGTAACATTTAGCTACAGAACCCAGCCTAATATTTTTGGAGTTATTTGTTAATGTGAATCACTAATTAATTAATCTCCTATATTGGTGAGTATGGTAAATCATCTTTTTATGATATCTTTGATACTTTATGTCATAAAAGATTATAATTATATTCTAAACAATTAACTTTAGCCAATACATTATATGTTACAAGTGTCTGAAATGTATATTTATATAGATTTTTTTGTTTGTTTGGTCATTTATGTTTCTATTTCAATGCCAATAAGTATGTATCTTCAAGTGCTCACCAATTATATGCAATCAATGATTGTATGAAAATAATTTCCCTGTGAATTTGAATAAAATGCTTTTTTAAATTGTGTCTTATAAAATATTAAACAATGTGGAGTTTGGATGGACGCCAATAAATAGCATAGAGCACTTCCCTGTTTCCACAGTCCTCAGAAGATTTTCTCCTGGATCCATGACCACAGCTGAGGATGTCAGTAGACTGACTCCTCTTTACAGCCTGAGAATGGGAACAAAGGAATCCCTCAGGTCTTCACATACACATCAGGGTCTGGGTCAGTGCTGCTCCCAAGACAGGTATCTGACAGAAAGATGAGAACTTACAGTGTTATCACCAGTAATGTTCCTAACGTTCAAATTTAGAACTTTCACAGCCATTTGTAAGTTCTTCATAAGTATAACTTTAATCATTATGCATTGCATATCACAAAAATTTTTACAATAATAGCATTCTGAGGAAGCCACTACATCAGTTACATGTGTACAAGAAATGAAGGAATGCCTTAAGATTATAAAAAATAAATAATCAAAATATTTAAATTGAATAAATTTAAAATAATTACTTTTTATATATAACACTATGGGTCAGAATACATATGAAAATTGGAGACATGACCTATTATTTATCAGCTCCCAATGCAATTATGAATAGATTTAATTGGCATTGGGATTTAAGGCTTACTTACTAGTGTGTAACTAATTAATAGAATTTTCAGCTCCCTCAGCATGTGACTTCTTCAACGATAAGCTGAAGTTCTGTGAAAAAAAAAAACACTTAAAATGACTATGAATATGATTTTAAAATAACTTCTGTGTTTATGGAGAAATTGAGAAACTAAACCTAGTCATATCTGAGATTCTGATATGAAGGAACATAAGGATATAATATTATTTTTAAAAAGCACAAAGATCATAGATTAAAATACTGGCAAGATAAGAAATTCTCATAAATAAACTTTTATATTACTAAAACTTTTTGTGAGAAATTAAAATTAATTTTACAGAACTTTTTAGAATAGCTACGTAAGAAAGAATCTCTTGCTATTTTGCAAAGTGGTTATTACTACCATCACTCTATTGGTTTTCACTAAATAGCAACACTAAAATTCTATTTTTTATCATAATAATCTTCTCCTCTGACAAATATAGCTAATTATTATCATTAACTTTCATCAATGCCCTTTATTCAGCATATATTTTTGTCTTTTGTACACTAAACAAGAATTGACATTTAGAAATTCCTGTAGTTTTATCCACCCTTCTTTTGGGAATAACTTAACCATGGAAGTGAAAGAACTCTATAATGAAAACTAGAAAGCATTGATGAAAGGAATTAAAGAGGACAGAAAAAAAAAAGACATTTCATGCCCACGAATTTGTGGAAATCAATATTGTTAAAATGTTCATATAGAAATCCACAGATTCAGTGCAATCCCCATCAAAATTCTAATGGTATTCTTCACAGAAAGAAAAAATAAACCCAAAAAATTTGTGTGGAACTACAAAAGACCTAGAATAGCCAAAGCCATCCTGAGGACAAAGAACCTGATTTTAAATTTGCACCTCATTTCAGATTATGCTACAGAGCCTTGGTAACCAAAATGGCATAAAAACAGAGACAGAGACCAATGGAACAGAATGTAGAACCCAGAAAGAAATTCACAAATCTCTAGCAAACCTTGCTTCAATGAAAGTGGCAAGAACAGGCAGTGGGGAAAGGAAAACTTCTTCATTAAATGGTACTAGGAAAACCGTATATCCATATTCAGAAGAATAAATCTAAACCCTCAGCTTTCACCATATACAAAAATCGTATCAAAAGGGATTGATGACTTAAATCTATGAGGATTCCTTTTTGCAAATATCTCTGTATAAGTATAAGCTTTCTGAACTGTATTTCTAAACCTACAGAATGGCTAGACATCCTTCAGTTTCCTAGCACCATTGGTTGCTGTTCTTGGGTTCCAACGTCCTTTAATTACTATTGTCTGAATCTACATTCCAACTACGAATCATACACGTTCTTCACAACACCTATAAACTTCTACTTCAGCACACTGTTCCATAATTGCCAAATTACTGCACACCAATAATACTTTGACTATACAGCAGTGTTCTGAAATCAAGGATTTAGGATTTATGTAGGTTTATGTAGCTCAGGGGTTCTCAAACTTTTTGAACAGAGGGCCAGTTCACTGTCCCTCAGACTGTTAGAGGGCCGGACTGCAGGCCCAAGGATGAGTCAGCTGCTAAGCAGGACAGGCAGCAGCAGCAAAAACACCTGGCGGACCAGATAAATATCCTAGGCAGGCCACATGTGGCCTGTGGGCCATACTTTGAGGATGCCTGATGTAGATGGTTTTAGTATCTACCCTGTTTCTATCACATGTCCTCCCTATATCCTGCTGTTACCTGATTTCCTTGCATTTCTGCACCAAAATCTCTTCTCCTTAGTCCCCCCAAATAACTCAGTTATCTTCAGTTAAATTGCCTTTTGTACCACCTTTTGTAGGGCCTAAAAATCCCTATACCTCAATGAAACATTATTATTATTTGAAAATTTAGATATCTAACAAAGGAATTAAAGAAAATTGAAGTCATTGGCATTTTCCTCTATATAATCAAAATAATTAAGAATATATTGGCTGATTGCTTTAGAGAGAAACCTGGGAATTACCTGAAGCTTTTTTTTTTCCATTAAAAATAACTACCTTGATTTTAACAAGAAACTATTCCCCACACATAAAGAGGATGTCCTTTTGTTTTACAGATTATACTGAACATGAGTTTAGTGTGTACCCAGTGCAGTAACTGAACATCTTCTGATAAAATCTAAGGGCATTTCAGGCCAACTCAATGAAAATTTTCAGTTCTTAAAGTAGTTATTCCTGTCAATATTATATTATATTTGACATTTGCACTTTTTTTATTGGGTTAGAGCCCTAAGGAGAAGACATTTTTTTAAATTTGCCTGATAATGTGTTCAAATATCCCCTTGAATATAAAAGGCCTAACACATAAGTTTTGAATAATCAGTTGCATGAATGTGCTTTATGGAATTCACATGCTCAGTTAAGACATTCCATGCACAGATTTCTAGTATATGTCTTTGAATTTTTCCATGCCTAGTAATCATTTGGTACCCAAGGTCACAATTGACATCAACCATGTGTCTAGATCCTGAGTTTTTTCCTGGTACCCTCTAGGAGTCACGCTGTTGACAAAAGAGGAAACTGAGAGTTTGGATTAGCAGATAAATGTTCACTTTCTCCTTCTGACTAACACAGGGACTTTGGACAACCCTGGACCCCATAGTTTACGAACTTGTAAATTACAAGGACATTTTGTTTCTTAGTGGCTATGGTGGCTTGTACTTTCCAAGGATTCCAGAAATGATATCTCTCATCCAACCTGCTCTTCTACAACATGATCAGTACACTCTGTTCATGAGGAAATGTTGGTAGGCAGTGATCTTCCCCTTGAAGCTGAGTGGGCTATAGATGTGGCAGAAGTAACAGCGGGTGACTATTGAGGCGTGGCTAGAAAAGCCAATGCATTCAGCCCTTGTTAATGGGAGTGCTTATGCTGGAGCCCCACGCTGCTTGATAGCCTGAGTGTCCTGAGTCCACCATGCCAGGAAGAGTCCTACCCGGACCCTGGGAAAGACCAGATGGAGAAACCCAGCCAACCCTCAGCTGCCCCAGCCACCCATTTCACCCATTTCAGCTTCACTTAATCTGACTATAGCCACATGAGAAACTCTAAACTAAAACGACCTAGCAAGGGCTTTCTAAAATCCAGAGCCACCAAAAATGTGAAATATAATAGAATACTTGTGTTTTCAGGCGTTATATTTAAGGGTAATATGTTATGCAGCATACAATAACATTCCTGAGGTAAAAGAAAATGATTTCACATCACAGATTGCTTCTTTATTTTTTTGGGAAAAAAAATCCTATCCTTTTGGTTAACTACAGAAATGTTATTGAGACGGAGGTGCCTTGAATTATTTCAGGACAGCTTCTTAACAATAATCTTGTTTATTCCATTATGGGCTCATTGAAAACAGAATATGTCATTCAGTTTAATTAGATGCAAGACCCAAGACATCACCATAGGAGTAAATTACATTTAAATTAGAACTAAAAATATAATTTCTGAGGCCCACAGACTGGATATGTATATCCTACTTCCTATTCTTTTTTATTTTTTGCAGTTTTGGCTGGGGCTGGGCTTGAACCTGCCACCTCCGGCATATGGGGCTGGCGCCCTATTCCTTTGAGCCACAGGCGCTGCACCTACTTCCTATAATTTTATTGATACTCCTAGCCTCCCTGAATCTTCACCAGTGAAATCTCTATTAAGAATTTCAATATATATCTAAGAAGACTCATCTAGGTACGACTGAGATGATATATTCTATCATGGCTGAAAAAAGAAAATAGAAAAAATCTTAAATAGATTCATCTGAGGTCTGCTAGTTTTGTTTTATATTCTGTTTGTACATGCTACATTAATGTGGATATCCAGCACATTGATACTTGAGGAACATAACTGTTATCCTCATGAATAGATTTTTGGGGCTTACTAAATATCTTCCCCTTAGTAGAGGCTCAATAAAAGTTTGGTGACTGAATAAACATCTGTAAGAAACAATAATTCATTATAGTCTGACTTTAAAAACCAATCATACTCAATATGTAGTTGTTACATTTTGGTCAAGAGGATTAAAAAAGTTTATAGTTTCAGAAACTTCTACTTCCACTAATGCTGACCTACTTCTGTAATTATAAATTTGTAATAGACATTGGACTAGGGAAGTGCAGGGACACATTTTCACAAAGCAGCGCTGAAACAGCCCAGCATCCGAGATTAACTCAATATCATGTCATGACAAGAGGTCCACAGAGCCATTTTATGACCCAGTTTTGAACAGAAGCCTTAGGCAGTGGTTTTCAAACTGGGGGTCGCCACCCCTCTGGGGGTCGAATGACCTTTCCCCTTTCACAGGGCTTGCCTAAGACCATTGCAAAACACACATTTCTGATAGTCTTAGGAACTGTGAGAGTCTGCTCTTCCTGTCTGTGGGTCATCACAACATGAGGAACTGCATTAAAAGGTCGCGGCATCAGGAAAGTTGAGAACCAATGCCTTAGAGGACCAAACTGCCACAAAACAAATAGAGGGGAAAGATGAGCAGAGGAGAACAAAGAAAAAGGATAGAAGATGGGGAATCATTAAAATTGAATCTAAAAACCAAAATTCCAGAATATTTGAAGAAATCTAATAATAAGGAGGATAAGAAATAAAGATATTAAAGAATGAAAACTGACATAAAATCAATCAGAAAGCATAGAAATGAAATTTACAGTCATTAAAATTTTAAAAAACACAAAAAAGTAAATAGAACAAGCTCTAAATTAGATATAGAAGGGTATTAAGAAATTTATAGAGAGTGCAGCAAAAAAGGTAAAGAAATGTAAAAATATTGAGAGATGCAATATGTATCTTACCACAGTGCCAAACCAAAACTAAGTCATTGGAGGAAATTTCATTCACTCTGAAAACATTTATCAAATACCTACTGTGTGTCAGGTACCATTCTAAGTACTTAATATAGCAATGCAAATTATGTTGAAAATTTCTTATTGGATTGAAATTTTAGTAGAGGTTGGGGAAGATGACAAACAAATGAACAAATAAATATATAAGGTGTAGAAGTAATTAATACTATGAAAGAATTAAACTTTGTGTAAGAAAATAGAAAATGGCAGAGAAAAAAATGATATTTGAGATAAGATAGTCAGGAAAAGACTCTCTGATACAGTAAAATTTATTGAAAGACTAGAACAACCTGATGATATAAGCTTTGCAGATATCTGGACGAAGACTGCTCCCAAACCAGAAAAGGAACAGGCAAAAGTTAGAGGCAAGAATAGTTCCGGTATACTTGAAGACCAATGAAAGGGCCAGTAGGTCAAAAAAAGGTAAGAATTTCCAGAATTGCAGAAAGTGAACCATCCCTGACACTGTAGATTGTTAGGGCCCTCTAAAGGCAAAGAGATATAAATTCATATCTAGACACACACTGCATAGCACTGAAGAACTGCAACAATAAAGAGAAAAACACCAAAAGGTATGAGAAGGAAATTCAGACAGACTGTTCACAATCAAGTGTCAGATAAAGGCTGGAACACAGAGCAGAATTATTTTAAAAATGATGATGAAAAAACTGTCATCTAAGTTTTTATAAATATAAAAATACTCTTTTATTAAAAAGTGAAGACAAAGACATTTCCCAGCTTAACAGTTGACTGTTTACTACACAGAGATATAAAATAAAATGAAGGAAGAAGGGGAGGAGGGAGGAAAAGAGAAAGGGGAAGGGAAATCAGAGCAGCAATATGCAGAGAATCAGTAACATGTCAGGCAATCCCACTAACTGGTGACTGCAGGAAAGAATCTTACTATCATATAAAAATGGAAGACAAACCATTAGCAACCACAGGAGAGAGGGTTAAATTACACTGTGATTTGCAAAGTTGGGAAAATAAAAAATAATGAAAAAGGAAATTAGAGATTAAAAAATGTTTAGACTCAAACATATAAAGTATACAAGTATAACAGTGTTTTCCAGTAGTAGTAGTAATTAGCCTGGTTCAAATAATTTTTTTCTAAATTATAAATACTGCTGATTTGGGGCCTCCAAAAAACATAACATTTGGGGGGAAGTAGCTTTTGGGATTGTATTAGTTAGAAGAAGACGGGCTGTGTCCGGTATGTTCCAAGTAAACCCTAATCTCAGTTGTTTAGCCAACTGAAAGTCTGTTTTTCAGTCATGTAGTGTCTAATGTGATCAACTGGCTTTTCCTTAGTAGTTTTCTTGCAGTGAGATTCAACAATTTAATCGATATTCACTTTGAAGCACATTTATTTTGAATTTTCTTCCAGCCATAAGGTTAGGAAGGAAGACTTAACCTTCCTGGAGGGCCTCAGACCAGCAATTACATATCACTTTCACTTACTTCATCCTTGACAAGACTTATTCATGTGGCCACCACTCAACTGCAAGGCAGTCTGTAAGGACAGGAGCACACGTACATGTTTGGTAGGTGCTGTCTCTGTCCCATTTATGGATCCTCATTTATCCTTTCACATTAAAAACTTACACATTTCTAAAAAGTAAATTTCAAAAAAGCATTAAAGGGAAATGAGCCCCTGCCATGTGGAAAGACATAGAAACCATTCTGAGGGGAATATTGTGGATTCTTATGTGTAATTTTGCGTTAAATAGATTTTTATGTTAGATATCTAGAAAGAATCTAATAAAATGAATGAATTCACTATCCCCTAATTAATTATTCAGTTTTCTAATCCTAATCACCTTGAATAATCTTAGCACTTTAATATTTATAAGAAGAAAACAAGTTAAAAATCTATTTAATTGTTATTAATTAACCTTTTGTAAAACAGAAAACAATGCAGTTTAAGTTTGCAGTATAGGATAGATTTAAAGTTTCTTTGGAAAGAAATATGTATATTGCCAAACATTTAAGATTAGGAAGAGAAAACAGAGTAGACCAAAGGCATAGTCCATGTATTCTTTTAAATAGATATCTAATTCTTCCAGATTTTCATTCATTGTTTTGATGATTCCCCCAGTTCCCCAGTTTATCATGTCAGAATAATATGCTATATCATATTTTTAAAAAAGAAATTTATCTTCACACTACCTACACCATTAAAAAAAGTCATTTTTCTTTTGCCCACCATGAACATAAAGCACTATTATTTTAGCATATGAAATGAATATAGTGTAATAAAAATAATTTGAATAGTCCTTTATCTCTTACCTGGAGACCATTTTAATTATAAATGCATATCTCTATAACAAGTTTCAGGGTGGATTGTAACATTGTGAATAAATATTTACTAAGTGAAGCTTTGAGTAAATACATTTTGATTCTCTCTCTCTCTCTGTTTTTCTCTCTCTCTTAAATTTCTCAGCTTTAAGACCTGAGTCAGTTTAAGGTTACCAAGTTGTAGAAAGAAAGAAAACAAAATTTCCTACAAAACTGTTGACATAGGAGAATGGGGTCACTTTCAAGAAGTAAAAAGTAGTAATAAGCAAAAGAAAATAAAAACTAGAAGAGCTGAGGGCTTGCTTTCCTTCTCACATTTATTTCCATTGCACCAAAATGAACTTACCCTAAAAATTTTAAATAACTTTAGCAATTGAGTACTATTAATTAAGAGTATTGATAACTAAGTACAACTGACAGAGATTATTGGCAAACCTAGTGTGGCTATACTTCATTGTGTTAAAACTCAATATATGTAAAGCATGACTTACAAAATTATCAATTAGCTAATTCATTTTATATGTTGTGACTGAAGATGCACATTACCGAATTTTGTGGTTTCCTCATTCATGTAGTTCAAGAGCAGGGTCATTCCATGGAGCTTTCTCTGTGTCCAACAAATGGACTCCTGTAAGGCACTTGCTTATTTTAACTCATTACTGCTGATGTATTCTACGGTATCTGTTTATATCTGCTTTTTAGTTCAAGGTTAAATTATTCATACCTGAAAGGCAGCACAAATTGCTAAAAATTAAGGTCTAAGCAGCCAAGGAGATGTTTATTTCTGCCTGCTGAACATTTTAGGAGTAAAACACTGATAAAGTGACATAATGCCTCCAGGTTATTGTTTCCTCTTAAATTCCGAGAATTGTATCTGAATAACAATAATATTAAATGAAGTGATTTGATATTTTGAATATTATTATTTTGCTTTTACATGGGTGATTTTAAAAGATTTCTACTCTGTAAGTAAAATTTTATTATGTCTGTTCATAAAAACATCCTCAGAGAAATGCATTTTTCCTTTTATAGGCTAAGTCTGTAAAAAGGAAAAAAAAGTCTTCGTAATTTTGGAAACCACATCTGTTCCCCGAGGGCAGTGTGGGATGATGGTTTAAAGAACACTAGATTTGGAGTAAAAAAACATTTCGGTGCTGGTTTTGACACTTAACCTCCTGCATTTATAAAATATGAGGATAATGCATTTTAAGATGGATAATAAATTAATACATCCTTCCATTACTGATGTTTATTATCATTGTTGCTTTAACGTCAGATAGTATTTTTATTGCACCAAAGTTACAACCATGAAATAAATCATCAGTGAATCCATTATCAGTGAATCAGCGGCTGTCTGGCGCCTTTGTCTCTCACCAGCACAGGCATTTCCTTCCTTTGGTAATGCATTTGGCTAGCTCTTCCCTGTGGTGAATACATTCTGTGGCTTGGACAGATTTGACCTCTTCTTGTCTTGCCAATACCATAGGAATCAATTAGAATACCTATCACGGTGGCCCCACTGTTTTGTGACATACAGAAATGTTGAAAAATTTTAACACCGAACACCTTACCACTTTCAACCCACAATTACATTTTATTATGTCTAATTTATCCTTTTATCTCTGCTTCTATCTTTGCATCAATGCCTCTTACTTTTTTTTTTTTAAGATAGAGTCTCAACTATGTCACCCTGGGTAGAGTGCTATGTTGTCACAGCTCACAGCAACTTCAGACTCTTGGGCTTAAGCTATTCTCTTGCTTCAACCTCCCAAGAGGCTGGGACTACAGGCACCTGCCACAATGCCCAGCTATTTTTTGGTTGTAGTTGTCATCGTTATTTGGCAGGCCTGGGCTGTATTCAAACGTGCCAGCTGCAGTGTATGTGGCTGGCACCCTAGCTGCTAAGCTATAGGCACGGAGCCACCTCTTACTTTTTGATGCATTTAAAATTAAGTTGAACATATTAATATAGTTACTCTAAATACTTCAACATACTTATTATTGTCTAGAGTTTAATATTTTCATAAAGCAGTGCAAATCAAACCTCCATTAAATATGAAATATTATTCTAGAATATTGTTCTCTTTTGTGCCTTCTTTTCCAACAACTACCAATCAGGTGCTTTTCAACCATAGATTTGATTTTGACTATTGTAGAAATGCAAATAAATGGACCCTTTCGTGTAAGATACCTTCATATGTGCCACTGTGTATGCCAGTCATTCATTCCTTATTATTTCTGAGTAGTATTCTATTGTATGAATATATGGATTTGTTTACCTATTTTCCTATTAATGGGCAGAAGCTATTTTTAGTTTTCAGCTATTCTGAATACAGTTGCCATGTAAGTTCTTGTAGTCGCTTGTGAACATGGGTTTTCATTTCTTATGGGTAAATACAGCCAAGTTAAAAGGGTGAGTCATAAGCAGGGATAGGATTAAAATAATGCACAATTTTTCTATAGCAAAGGTATAATTTTACACTTCCACTATTAATATAAAAGTTTCCATAGTTCCACATCCTCACCATGATTTTGCAGCTGGAATCTCTCTCTGCTGAGTCCCTGGTCCCAGAGACTCAAAAAAGGAGTCTACTGAGTAAGCAAAAGGACAGGATTTATTGGTAGATTAGATAAATAGGTACAGAGCGAGAAAAAGAATGAGAGAGAGAGAGAGAGAGATATAAAGGGGCGGAGAAAGTCAGCCTTTGGCAAGCCAAAAGGGGATCCAAGTGGGTAGCCTGTTTGCTCCTTCTGTTTAGGGATTTTATACTGCCTTTCCTATCTGTAGGTGGGGAGTTTGGGGAGATGGACTGTATGTCTGGAATGTGTCACAGCTGTTTGGCACCAGGCACCTGTGGACAGAAGTTAATTTTCAAACTTCCATAGTATAGAGGAATGTGTTCCTACATAAGGCACACTTTACTACTGGAGGGGCAGTAAGTAGGATGTGTTCTCCGCTTCCGCAGAGGAAAGCCAGATGAGGGACCTGTCAGTCTGGTTTGTAAGAGCTTGTTTGTGTCCAGAGCATGCCAGTCTGCAAAGGGCTTGTTTAGACCTCAAGATGGGGGTCTGGACCTGAACCTGCTCAGGCCTAGAAAAATAGGGGAAAGTCTCTGTCCAGCCCCTGAGCAAGGAGAACCCTGTGTAAATTTGATGTATCAAACTTTTTAAATTTAGCTATTCTCGGAGGGTACATATTCATATGTAATACAGTTTTAGTTTTCATTTTTCTGATGTATAATGACATGGAGCACCTCTTTATGTGCTTGTGGACCATTCATACGTATGTTTCCTCTGGTGAAGGATCTGTTTGAATATTTGGCCCATTTTTGATTAGGTTGTTTGTATTTTTATTTTTTGAGACAGGAGCCTCAAGCTGTCCCCCTGGGTAGAGTGCTATGGCATCACAGCTCACAGAAACCTCCAACTCTTGCTCTCAAGCGAGTCTCCTGCCTCAGCCTCCCGAGTAGCTGGGACCACCAGCACCCGCCACAACACCTGGCTATTTTTTGGTTGCAGCCATCATTGTTGTTTGGCGGGCCCGGGCTAGATTCAAA
This sequence comes from Galago senegalensis, assembly GCA_963575145.1. Taxonomy (NCBI): domain Eukaryota; kingdom Metazoa; phylum Chordata; class Mammalia; order Primates; family Galagidae; genus Galago; species Galago senegalensis. The sequence goes on from CAUYTI010087019.1 coordinate 39,497, forward strand.
CCCATCACCTTGGGTGTACGTGGCCGGCACCTTAGCCACTTGAGCCATAGGCGCCAAGCTGGTTGTTTGTATTTTTATTGCTGAACAGTACAAATAAGTCATTTGCCCCATATGTGTTTCATATATGTTTTATTCAGGTTTATGGCTTACTCATTCATTTTCTAAACAATGTCTTTTGAAAAGCTGAAGTTTTACTTTTTATTAAGTCAAAATTATCATTTTCTTTTTATGGTTAGTACCTCTTAGGACCTGTCCTAGAAGCCCCTGTCTACTTCTAATTTGAAAAGGTACTCTCCATTGGTTTTTCTCCGAAAGCTTTTAGTTGTAATTTACAGGTCTAGGATCTATATCAAATTAATTTTTCAGTACGGTGTGAATTTGGGTAAGCATTGCTTTGTTGCTGTTTCTTGTCTAGTTATTCCTGCCCCATGGGTTAAAACAAAACAAAAAATGATCTTTTTTATACCAGAGTCTTTGGTACTTTTATCAAAAATGAAATAAGTGATTGGATGTGTGAGGCTACCGTTTTGTTTTCAATTGTATTACATTGGTCTATTTGTCAATTTTTATGCCAGGACCATAGTGTCTTTATTAGTGTAGCATTATAGTAAGTCTTAAAGCCAGGTTGTTGGAATTTTTTAAGTTTTTCATTTCATGGTTGTTTTGATTAATCAAGTTTTTTTTTTTTTTTTGCATTTCTATATAAATTTTGGGATCATCTTATTAATTTCTACAAAAAAAAGAGTATATAGTCACTTTGTTATAGTGTGGAATCTATAGTCTAATTTGGGTATAAATGTCATCTTAACTATAGTCTATAGAAAGATTCCCTCATGATTTATTTAAGCACTCTTTAAGAAGTTTTTGTAATTTTTAGTATAAGCTCAAATGCTTGTTATTAAATGCATTCTTAAGTACATCATGTATTTCATACTTTTATACATAGGATTATTTTCTAAATTTTTAAACTGTTTGCTGCTATTATTAAAAAGACAATAGATTTTAGTATATTTAGCTTATATCCTGTGAACTTGGGATTTTTCCTTATTAGTTGTAATAGTTGTTTTATGAGTTCTTAAGATCTACATACACAGCATGGTATATGAAAATAGAATTTTACTCCTTTCTTTCCAATCTTTGTCAGAAAAGTTTTTTTTTTTCCTTGCCTGGTGAGACTGCTAGACAAATGTGAGTTACACTGCTCCTGCACTCTAGCCTGGGGCAGCAGACGGGGATGGACATTCTTTCTTTGTTCTTATAATAGGTTAAAGCAATTCAAGGTTTGAACATGAAATATGATGGAAGCAGTAGATTTTTAATAGATTCTCAAGTTTGCTGAGAGTATCGTGAATGAGTGTTGAATTTTTTCAAATGCTTTTCTATATCCATTGAAGTAATCATGTGAAATTGTTCTCATTCATTCTCTTAATATTGTGAGTGATAATGATTTTGAATGTTAAACTCTTCTGGATTTGTGTTAAATCAAATAACATGATCATGATGCCTTGTTCTTTTTACAAATTACCAGATTAATTTAACATTAATAATATAGGGCTAATTTTTATGTGTTCTATCTATCATCTCAAAAATAAAAGTAAACATTTATGTGTATATATAAGTATAGTAGAGTTTAAAGATTATATTCTGGCTCAGCACCTGTGGCTCAAGTGGCTAAGGCGCCGGCTATGTACACCCAAGGTAGCAGGTTTGAATCTAGCCGGGGCCTGCCAAACAACAATGACGGCTGCAACTGAAAAATAGCCGGGCATTGTGGCAGGCGCCTGTGGTCCCAGCTACTTGGGAGGCTGAGGCAAGAGACTCACTTGAGCCTAGGAGTTGGAGGTTGCTGTGAGCTGTGATGCCACGGCACTCTACCCACGGGGACAGCTTGAGGCTGTCTCAAAAAAAAAAGAAGATTATATTCTAAGACAGTTGTTCTCAACCTTCCTAATGCCTCCAATGCTGTGACCCTTTAATAAAGTTCCTCATGTTGTGGCAACCATAAAATTATTTTCATTGCTATTTCATAACTGTCATTTTGCTACTGTTATGAATTATAATGTATATATCTGATATGTGGCATGTATTTTCATTGTTAACAAAGGGGTCCCGACCCACAGGGACTGTTCTAAGATGTCTCATTTATAATTGTTTTACTAAAGAACTTGTTTCATGCGAAATCTCTATGTGTGTGTTCTTTTTTATTTATTTTAAAAATTAAAGGGATATAAAGGCTTTAATTACATAGATTGCTTACTTGAGTCCCAACTATAAATATGCCCATTGCCCAGATAGTGTTCATTGCACTCATTGGGTAGACGTTGTCTTCTCTGTCTCTCCCTCCTCCCCACTGCTTGATTTCCACTGAGTTTTACTTACCTCTGGGTGCATGCGTGCCCCTTAGGTAGTTCCAGCTTAACAGTAAGTATTTGTGGTAATTTGTTTTTCATTCTTGAGACGCTTCACTTAAGAGAACAGTCCTCAGTTCCATCCAAATTGTTGCAGAAGGCATTAATTCATACTTTTTATGGCTAAATCTTTGTGCTCCATGGAATATGTATACCACATTTTGTTAACATACTCATGAATTGATAGGCAGCTGGGTTGATTCCACATCTTGTTAATTGTGCTGCAATACACATTCAAATGCAAGTGTCTTTTTGATACAATGATTGGGTAGATACCCAGTAGTGAGATTGCTAGATTGAATAGTAGGTCTACTTTTAGTTTTTTGAGGACTCTCCATACCATTTTTCATAGAGTGTACTGATTTGCATTTCCACCAGTGGTGTGTAAGTGCATCCATGCCAGCATGTGTTGGTTTGGGACTTTTTAATAATGGCCATTGTCATTGTGGTTTTAATTTAGATTTCCACAATAATTAGTAAAATTGAGCATTTTTTCATATGTTTGGTGGACATTTGCCTATCTTCTTTTGAAAAGCTTCTGTTCATGTCTTTTGCCTACTTTTTAATGGGGCTGTTTGATTTTTTTTTTGCTGATTTGTTTGAGTTCTTGTAGATTCCTTATATAGCCCTGAATCCGATGTATAATTTGCAAAATATTTTCTCCCATACAGTAGGTTATCTATTTGCTCTGTTGATTATTTCCTTAGCTGTGAAGAAGCTTTTTAATCAAATTCCATTTATTTTTTTTTAGTTGCTGTAACTGCCACTGGGATCTTAGTCAAAAATTCTTTGCCTATGTGAGATCTAGAAAAGCTTTTCTCTGTTTTCTTCTATAATTCATATGGTTTCATGCCTTAAATTTAAGTCTTTTTTTCATCTTGAATTTATTTTTGAGTGGTGAGTGGCGGGGGTCCTGTTTCATTCTTCTGCATGACTATCCAATTTGCCCAGCACCACTTATCATATAGGGTTCCCTTTCTCCAATGGGTGCTGTTGTCTGATTTGTCACAGATCGGGTGGCTGTAGGCAGATGATTTTATATCTGGGTTCTGTATTCTAGTCCATTGGTCCATATCTCTCTATTTGTACCAACGCCGTAAGGTTTTGGTTATTGTAGTCCTTGAAGTTTCAAACAACTATAGTATGTGATGCCTCCAGATTTGTTCTTTTTGCTTAAGACTACTTTGGCTATTTGTATTCTTTTCTGGTTACTAAGGAAGTATAGAATTATTTTTTGTAGATCTGTAACACATGATATTGGTATTTTTGTGGGGATTGTATTGTACTTTTTATGAGAATATCAACTCCCTCCCAAAAAAGAAGATATCAACCCCAAACTGTTGGTAACATAGATCATCTACCTAATCCAACATATGATGCTTAATTATGAGACAGATATCTCTGTAAATACAAGATTGTTTTAATTGTACCATGAATAAAGGAAAACCTTTATACAGTTTTATTTTATTCTCTATTAGAGACTGGAGTTACAATTATTTTAGGTATTGCATTAGATTATATATATAATAATCATTAGATGGCTTAATGATTTGTCATTATTATCCTTCTATTATTTTTCATTTTCAATGACTCCATTTTTTAATTTGCCCTTATGTATTCCAGCAACTTCTACGTGTTATACTAGAAGCCCTTTTCTCAAAATATCCTTACCAAGATAAAATATAATGTACCAAGAAGCAAGAGGGAATTTCAGAAATGAGAATAGGTTAATTAAAACTTTTGAGATCAATATCTTGAGTAAATTTTTATGTTTAAAAATGGGCCATGTTTGGATAATCTCTTAAATCACCTGTTACGTGCTCTAATTGATTTCATCTTCATATGCGCTTCTTTACATTTTTTAAAAAAGTTTCTAGTACTTTGAAGAAAGTAGTCCTCATTATTGTCTAAATAAGGTGATATTTCTGTCTCTGTCACCAGGAAACATTAGCTGCTACAGAGTAACTGAAATAAACTTTGTGTGACGTCTGTTCTATACACACACTGATCCCTAAAAGTTTTCTTAGAATGATAAAATTATAAAAGAGTATGTTAAATTAACAAAAATTATAATAATAGTGAACATCAAAGCAGCTGTATAGTTGTTTTGATCCTCGGTCTCCTTATTTATCAGTATAAACGAGAGCAGTGTTGACCGTGTCATCCTAAGATTTTATCTGGCTCCAAAAGTTAATAAATAATAACAAATATTATTAAGTATTGTCAATGAATATCAAGTGACTAATGATGTAATACTGTTATATGAATAATATTTCTTTATAATATTCTTCATAATAATTTCTGTCCTGTTATTATTGTGGATAAGCAGAATTTTGATGTTAAATTGTGCTTCTTATTCTTTAAACAAATTTTATTTCATTTTAATTTTTCAAGGTTTTTGAGGTTTAATTGTCAAATAAAAATGGTATATATTTAAGTGGTATAATACAATGTTTTGATATATGCATACATTGTAAATAATTACCACAATCAAGCTAATTAATATATCTATCACTTCACATTGTTACAATATTTTTCTGCAATAAGAACAATGAAGGTGTATGCCTTTAGCATTTTTATTTGTAGTCACCAGGATATACCCTACACCTCCAGAATTTATTCAGCTTATAAGTAGAAGTTGGTTCTTTTTGTATGGTTCACTGAGGGCACAGATGCAATGGCCCCATACATAAATTTCACATTTGCATTTTAGTTCCTTGACTAAGCGTAATCCCCCTATCCATCCTCCCTAGGAATTCTTAATTACTGATTATTTATGTCTTTACCTGTTTTGCATTGCTTACAAGGTTTGCAATAAATTTCGCTTCTCATTGTGTGTGTGTGAAGGTGTGAATATATAGCAATGAAATCATTTACGTTCTAAGCACTTGATAGAAGCATATGTTTTTGTATCAACCTTGCAATTTCAGGGTAGTTTTGCATATATGGGAATCTTGCTTTATTTTATTGCATCACATTGCAAAATATTGCAAAATAACCTTGGCTGTTATGCTTCAAGGTCTCAGGTGTTGAGTCATTAGCAGCTCTGGAATAGATCAGAATTACATTACAGCTGTGCAACGACAAACAAGGGTAATCCAAGATCTTTCAGGCTTAGCATCAGCATATGGACAACTCCTCAGCATTTGCCTGGAAAGAGAGTTAATTTGGGAATTGTGAGCTAAATTCCCTCAGGATGACTTCTGCATATGATTTTTCACTTCTGCAATACGAACAGAAAGGCATGTGAAAATAAGTAATGTGCAATTAAAACAGAGGGCAATAACAGGGACATTTATGCCTACATCTTCCAAAATCGGTCATGTTGTAAAGAATTACATTTTAGCATATTTAGTTGAAACTTGCATGCATTCAGAGAATATTTAGTTCACCGACATCCAGGGTATAATTAAACTAGTAATAAAAACAGATCTATGAACAATTTATCAAAGTTACTGAGACTATATTTTAAAATTAAGCACAAGAAGGAATCTATCAGAATTATAAACAAGAAACTGAGTTGCAGAACATTTAAACTACAGAAATGTGCATAGCTGTATGCACTACAGAATCCACCTTCTCCTCCTCCTGTTTAACCCCTCTTTCTGACTATATCCCCACCCATATTCCCTAAATCCATGCTCCTCCAAATGGCCAAATTTGTCTTGGGGAGATGAGATCAAATTTCCTATATAAGACCCCAGAATATTTTTTAACTAGACCTCAAATAAATTAAAAACATCTCTGTGGGCTCTGAGAGTGGTCCTGACTGCATCTCCATCTCAGATCTCATCCCCTTCCAATGCTCTCTCTTCCAAATGTACCCACCCTGGCATGAGTATGCCAGCGGTATTTCTGCTGTGCTTGCTGTCCTTTAGCCTACAATACCCTCCCCCTTCTCATGGATCTTCTGATTTTTTTTTAATTAATAGACTTTAATTTTAGAGCAGTTTTATGTGTTAACAGAAAATTGGACAGAAAATACAGAGTTCCCTTTTCCTCCCTCTCTCCCCCCTCCCTCCACATCCTCTCCTATTCACTGTCCCCTGTTATTAACATCCTGCAGTATGGTATAATTGTTACAAATGATGAAGGAATATTGATACATTATCATTAACTGCACTCCATAGATTGCCTTAGAGTTCACTCTTTCTGCTGTACAGTTCAGCGAATTTTGTCAAATATGTAACGTCATGTACCCATCGTTACACTATCATACGGAATAGTCTCACTGGCCTAAACGTCCTCTGTGCTTCACCTATTTATTCCTCCCCTCCTCCTTGAATTCGTGGCAGGCACCACTTGTTTTACCATCTCTGTAATCTTTCCCTTTCCAGAATGTAGGGTAGTTGAAATGACATGGTAACAGCTTTCAAAGACTGGCTTCTTTCACTCAGCAATATGCTAAGGTTTCTCCACGTCTTTCATGGCTCACTTCTTTTTGGTACCAGTATATTCCACTGTGTGCATGTACTGCAGTGTATCTACTCACCTGTGGAAGGACATCTTTGTTGTTTCCATGTTTGTAGATATTTGTTTCTTTTTTTGTGTGTGGACATAAGTTTTTAACTACTTTGGGTAAATACTAAGAGGGCTATTGATGAACCACATGGTAAGAGCATGCTTAGTTTTGTAAGAATCGTGTCATGTCAACTGCACCCATTTGCATTCCTATCAATAACGAATGTGAGTTCTTACCTGCCGACCTCAGGGCTTTTTGAGTACACCCACCAGAATAGCATACGTTAGACCCAACAGGTAGCTTTATATCACTGACCTTCTTCCTACACATTTTCTTAGTTTTCAATGCCCATTACACCACTTCATTTAGCTCTCACTTATAAGTGAAAATGCGTGGCTTTTGTTTTTCCATTTCTGAGGCACTTCAGGTTGCTGCAAAAGACATTATTTTATTTTTTAGGGGCTGGGTAGTACTCCACAGGTATATATGCCATATTGTTTTTATCTACTCATGGGCTGATTCCATATCTTTGCAGATGTGAACTGTGCTGTAATAAACACTTGGGTGCAGATGTCCTTTTAATAAAATGACTTCTTTTACTTTGGGTAGAGACCCAGTGGTGGATCAAACAGTAGTTCTACTTCAGTTCTACAGGAATCTCCACACTGCTTTCCACAGTGGTTATCCTAGTTCACACCCCACCAATGGTGCATAAGCATTCCCTTTTCACTGCATCTGCACCAACATCTATTATTTTTTAGTTTTTTAATGATGACCATTTTGACAGGGGTAAGGTGCTATCTTATTGTAGTTTTAAATGTTCTTACCACAAAGAAATAATAAATACTTGAGGCGATAAATGTACCAATTACACCAATTTGATTATAACACAATGTATGCATGTATCAAAGCATCACATTATACCCCATAAATATACAATTATTATTTGTCAACCAAAATAAAACTTTAAAAATTCAATGTAAGACTCAGATACTTCTCATTTCCACAAAAGTCAAATTAGCTTCAACTAACTTGAGTTAAACTTATGTTAATCGAATAATGGGAAAGAATGTATTTGCAATCTGGGTTAGATTAAGGGACAATTTATCCTATCTTTCCCCTACATAGGAAAATAATGACGTGACCCAAACTTTTTGTAGTTTCTACTGACTCCTAGAGAAAATCAAACCAAAGGAGACTTCAAAATTGACTCTTTGGCTGTTAATAGGTCATGATATAAATATTCTTGAATTTTGAAATATATAAAAGACTTGCCTATCATAGATAAGACTTGCCTATTACCTACAAAGAGTTGCCTGGTTTAATCTATAGATATTATCATCAGAGTGTGTAATATATCTGTTGGAACCAACTACTTATTTTTTATTTAAAATATTCTTGTTGTTTTCTATAGGGAAAACCATAAAAAAGGGAAACTGAAATCATTTTTGACTTTTCTATGGAGTTAGATTATCAGTCAATTCTGGACATGTTTAGAAGGGAAGTGAAGTAAATATATTTATCTTTCTATAATTCAGCAAAGCAAATTAGATTGAACAATACTTATTGGGCAAACTACCATAGTACTAAAACTATTCAAAACGCTGTGTTGCATTAGCAACAAATATGTGAAAGTTTCTGCATTCAAGAGCTTTGCTGTTTTTTTTTAAGAAGTATTGTTTAGATATTTAAAAATTAGTAGAAAAGCACAGAAAACAAGAAAAATAACTGCTGATATTTTTAACTCCTTAAAATTGACTAGCTAACCTTCATATCCATTATTTTATTTAATTCTTACAATAACTTTTAAAAGTATCATTACACTGATTTTAAAAATGGGGAAAATGAAATACAGAAAGGCTAAATAACATTTTCTCAAAGTTGTTTAGTAATGGAGCCAAGACTGGACCTAAAAATAGATTATAACCCTTTTAAAGGTAGAAATTATGTCTATTTATATATTAAGTACATAGATTAGAGGTTAATCCATGAATATAGTCTATACTTATTATAATCCCTATGTATGTATGTCTCTCTCTACATATATATATGTATTTCTGTATGTATATCATGCATCTAGCATGTATACCATGTGCATAGTGTATATGTATGTATCTAGTTGGTTCCAAGAGATATATATGGATCATATCCTGGTACATCATAGCCACTGAATAAATATTTGCCAGAGTAGAGCTTCATCTCATGTCATGCACTCTAACTGATTATGGGTGGACTCAGATTGTGTTGTATTTGTCTTACTTTCCTCTGTACTCAGCATTAGTGGTTAACCCATAAACCCATAGAAGTCACATAACAGTGCTAGATAATGTTCAAAATAGTATGAGTATCATGGTAAACATTTACGTTCTTAGGGTATCTATGCAATACAGAAATAGTAAAATATATGTTTCAGTTTAACACGAGAATCTTAAATTAACATGTCATAATCAAGGGAGTGACCTAAGGGGTCTTCCTGAAGAGAAATAAACTTTAAAAAGCCATGCATCAGAATAAAAGGTAGGATAGATTTTTACTAGAATTGTATAGGCTTCATGAAGGAAAAAAAAAGTACTTGGATAAGGGTTAGTAGGGAGTGAATGGAAGATGGAAAGTGGGGAAAGAGCATTTCCTGGTGGAAAATGATTCAGTACTAACCATATTATTCAAGGACAAAATGTTTCTTTTCTGGAATCTGAAAGAAGAACTAATATGATTGAAAATAAACAAATGGCATTTTCATTTATTAGAAAAGTAAACAAAAGGAGAAATTATGGCTTAAAGATGTAATAAAAGGCAGAAGAGTCTGAGGGGGTGTGTGCACACACGTGTGTATTCCTCTTTGTGTTTTCATGTGCGGTTAGATATACCGTTGTCTTTGAGTTTCTGTATTTGTATTTACCACGCATGTAAAGCAGTATAGGACTTTTTTTCCTATGGTATTTGGTACTAATTTTATTAAACTAAAAGACCATTACATGTAAATGTTACTAATCTCTTTGAGCCAAGTTTGTGATTTAAACACATTAACTACTCTTAATTACTTTAGTGTCTAAAATGTTGTCATGAAACTAATAGTACCATACCCCACAAATTACATTAAATAAAAATTTGCCAGATTTTTTTTATTTATAGAAACAAATGAAATGATGTTATAGATACAACCAACAGCCATTTGCCTTTTCAATAAAATAGCTTCTGAGAACAATGTGGAAAATTGTAATTTAAATTTTAAATTTAAATTATAATGGTAAACATTTATGTTCTTAGGGTATCTGTGTAATGCCGGAATAAAATATATGTGTCGGGTTAACTGAGAATCTGAAATTAACTTATCATAATCAAGGGAGCAACCTAATGAGGTCTTCCTAAAGAGAAATAAACTTAAAAAATTATTATAAAACATGGTAAAATTAGTGGGATTTATAGAGAAGAAAATAAATCAGTCAGTCTAACCCTACCACTTACATAGAGCAATTGTTTTTATTTGGTTATTTGGTGTGATCCTTGGGCATGTGTTTCTTACACTCATTAGAATTGGTGATCATAGATATATATGTGCGTGTGTGTGTTTATTGCTTAAATATATCACATTTTTATTTATTAGTTAATTAGTTAAATGTCTATATTTTCTGAGGTATGCCTCTTTTACTTACTGCAGTAAATTTCGTGTACATTCTATTTTGTAACACCATTTTCATCCACTTCACACCAAACTACAAATTACAATGCCACGAGAATGATAGTGCCTGTATTTTTAACACCAATCTAATTATTAGAATGATTGGGCGGTAAAACCCATGCCATATAGCAATTAAAAGAGAGTATTCCCAGGCATTTCTAAAGAATGTTTTAATTCAGGAGAAAATAATTGGAAAACAGAGCAATTCTGTGAGAAGAATCCACCTTAAGCACTTAAACTGAAACCAGAAGTCCAAATGATGGCCTCTGACTCATGAGGGGATCTCTTATCCTCTATTTATCTTTAAAATTAAGCTGATCCCGAAATGTTTGCTTAAGGGCAAATGCTGTTTCCTGTTCACGATTCTATAATGAATTAGTGCCAGAGATGAAACTTGGATAAGAGAAAAGAATATCTTTTCACTTTCAGGTCCACTCTCATCTGTATGCTTCATTTCACAGCTCGTTTCCCCCCACTGGACTCTAAATTCCTTTAAAATGGGAACTGAATTGTATTCATTTTATATCCCTTGGAACGCCAGGTGCAATGTCATGCACTCAAAATCTTCCCACGGGCTTCTCTACACACATATTCAACTGGCAGATTAGACATGAAATGACAGCATTATTGAACACTAGCTGCTTCTTAACAACGGCTCTGTTAATTCCATTTGCGTAGTCTTTGTTCACGTATTTTATAGTTCAGAGCTTTCTTTTGTACCATAATCCTCACATATTTATAAAGTAAAAATCAAGCCATTTGTGGGTATTTTTGACTTTCACATGAGAGAAAGCATGGTATTAAACCCATTGGTTAATAAAATGGAAGTAATATCTTGGAATCTGAATTTCCCCTCTGGATCTCAAGCTGAGTGTTTTTTCACTTTCTGCTTATAGTTATAGCACACTTATTCTCATATCAAACACCTCAAAATGGCACATATGAGCTTCTGTGCTACGGCTTCTGACTACCTGTCCAGCTTCATCTCCAGTCAAACTATGTCTTTCGTCTTATAACAGTTCAACAATATTAGCTGTCTTTCTCATCTGAGAATATCTCAACTCTCTGCCATTTAAGGCCTTTGCATTTGTTTTCCCATACACCCAAAGCGCTATGTTTCCATAAGTCCCATGGTTGACTCCACCATCTCACACTACTTGGATTAAATATTCTCTTCTAAAGGAGGTGTTAGTTTACCATCGCATTAGCTTTTCTTATTTTTCTCATGGAACGTATCACATTCATTGGATATCTTCTCCAACAAAGTATAAGTTCCACGAGTACAGTAGCCTTTTTCTACTTTTTCCTCCATATACCCATGGTGCCAAAAACAGTGCCCAGTAGACAGACATAAGAGCCTAGCAAATGCTTGCTTAATGGACAACTATCTTATATTTGAAAGGTCACAAATGAGATCTTAATTTGAGCAAATTAATTTGAAGAATGAGTTGTAATTCTGATGCTCTTTTGCGTTTGTGTTTGCTCTAAAACAGATAACTAGATACCTTGTTGTAAGCCAGAAAAACTGCACTACTATTTCAACAGTTGAGACTATAGGACATATGAAGTTAGGAGAATTTCCAAAGCTAGTGATAAGGATTAAAAAAAAAATAGGTATCTGTTATCTATGTTGTTATTTGGAGAGGAAGTAAATGGTTTGAATATTTCTGAATGTGGATAGGTGCTGGTGATATTGAGTATTTTAAATTTCATATCTATATACATTTTAGTAAATAGATTGAGCAAAAGTTTGCAAATGTAGAAGTTATTTGAAAAGATCTACTCTCCTAGTGAATTAAAAGAAAATAACAAATTCGAACAATATATTGAAATCTTATTAAGATAAACCCTAGGAGTTCAAAAAATGAAACAGAAAGAATAGCAGGATTTTGTTTCATATGAACTTCATTCAACTTAAAAAGCCTAAAGACTAAAATATGAAGAGTTTTCACAATATATGTAATTCTCATATAAAAATAATTTCATATAAAATATGAAAATTAGTGATTTTGATATACAGTATATTGGTAATATTTCATAAAATGGTGAATATTGATTGATTTCTTTTGAATATTTTATGTCATATTATACCATAAAATATGTCTATATATCTTTTAAAATCATAATAGATGTTTGTTGATTTGCCTTTTTAACATGATACACACTATGGAATATTATTGGCTTTAATATGCTTAAGTGGAGGAACTACATGATACAGTAGTATAATGGAGATACTATGGCACTGATCTACTCCTGTATGTGGTTAAAATAAATAGATATTTTCTAAAAGCCTATAGTTCTTGATATTCTCCTAAGAAACCCCCAAAATGAGAAAGTATAAGGGGCAAAGATGAGAGTTTTCAGCTTTAAATTGGTTCATTTAAAAATCATATTTGATTTGAGGTTTTCCTACAGTACAAGCACATAAATCCCCTTTTCAAATACAATAATTTATTTTCTTATTGTTTATGTTTCAACCTAAAGGAATTGTTTTTATAGCTACATTTCAAACTTCACAAAACAAGATTATTGAATAAGGAGAAACTAGTACATTTCAACTACATTCATTATTGAATAATGTGAAACTATGATTATAAACCTTACTGCAAGGAAGTCATTCAAATACTACTTTTCTTGTGTCAAATGTACAAAAAAATGTTTACCAAGATATATTCTAGGCCATCAAATAAGTCTTAATGAATTTTAAAAGATTCAACTTATGCAACGTATTTCTCTGGATAAAATGGAATTGAATTAGAATTATATTATAATCCCCAAATATTTGAAAATCAAGTAACTCATGGGTCAAATAAGAATCAAAAGAGAAAAATTTTGAGCTGAATGACAGTGAAAATACTAACATAACAAAACACAGGTTTTGTTGACAACAAAGCAGTTCTTAGGAATTTATAGCATTAAATTCTAATACTACAAAACACCAAACATTTTAATGACAACTACTTTAAGAAACCAGAAGATAATGAATATTAGACTTAAAGTAAAAAAAGGAAAATAAAAGTATTAGGTTAGAAATCATGACTGAATAGAGGTACTTCTCGTAATGCCAGATTGGTTTAATATTTGAAATCAAGCAATATAATTTACAGTACAAACTAAAGAGATGGCGGAAAAAGTAAGGAAGACCTAAATAAATAGAAAGCTATACTTTTTACATTCATCAGAAGACTCAAAATAGTTGCAATCTCAATTCTGTCTAAACTATCAATGGATTAAATGCAATGCCAGTTCAAATTGCAATAGAATTTAATTAAAGAAACTTAATTATATGGAAATATAAAGGACATATAACCACACAGAAACTTTGAAAAAGAAGCTCAAAATTGGAGGAAAAACACTGTCTTCTTTGAAGATTTATTATGATGCTGAAATACTCAAGGCAGTGTGGAACTGGCATCAGGATAAATAACTAAGTGGATGAAATAAAGTGGAGTTTCCAGAAATAGATCTCCACATATATGATGACTGATTTTTGACAGAGCTGATAATGGGGAGGAACTGGAACTCTCATGCACTCTAGGTGGAAATGTAACACGATATGACCACACTTGTATTAAAAATAGTTTGGCAGTTCTTTTAACAGTTAAAAATACCCCTACCAATGACCCAGCCATTATGTTCCTAGGTGTTTACCCAAGAGAAACAAAAACATACATTCATACAAAGACATGTACTCAAATATCCATAACAACTTTATATTCAGTAGTCAAAAGCCAGAAATAACAAAAAAATCCATCAATTAGTTAATGGATAACCAACCGATGCTAAGTTCAGATAATAATAAAATGTAATGAACTACTGATTCACACAGTATGGTTGAATCCAGAAGTAATTATACTGAGTGAAAGAAGCTAGTGAAAAAAAAAAGTGTGTATTGTGTAATCCCATTTATATAAAACTCAAGAAAATGCAAAGTAATCTATACATCTCAAAGCACATCAGTGGTTTCCTGGGGGAATTGCAGTGGGTTATATTATCTCATTACAAAGGAGCACAGGGAAACGTTCAGAGGTGATGGATATGTTCACTATCTTGATGGTGATAGAGGCTTCAAAAGTGTTCTGTACACGGGTTAAAGCTAATCAAATTGCATGCTTTATATGGGCACATGTTATTATAGATCAATTATATCTCAATAACGCTAATAAAACATGAATAGAACACATTTTAAAACTTTAAGGAATCCATAAATATCATAAATCTATTATAAATAATCCACATTGTATCAATTCTAGTCAAACTGATGAAAAAAGTTTGTAACTAGAAAATGAAAAAAAAGACAGAAAAAAGAAAATGGCACTTTACTGTGGTCATAACATGGGTCACTATGAAACTTTTGAGACAGACTGTGTTATCGTCCACTATTTCACCTCCAAGAAACACCGTCCCTTCTGATTCACCAGTACAAGACTCAGCGTGCTTGGTTTATTGCTATTGCTAGAACAGCTTCATTTATTTCCATCTGCACGTATGTTAGGTTTCGTGATTTTTGTGTATCTCAAAACTTTCTTAAAGAAACAACTTAGAGAGGCAATACTCTACATAACACTGATGAAGACCAGTGGGTTTTGTTTGATTCTAATCTGTAAATTCTGCTTTTCCTGGAATTAACAGTAATCTATTTTTAAGATATCTGTTTTGTCTCTAGATAGATTATTCATTTTTTTCTAGATGCAGAGGAAGCTCTAGGTTGGAATTGTGTGATTTCCCAGTGATTCTGGCTATCTATTCTAACAGGATATGATTTTCCAGATACATTCTTCTTAATTTTGTCTATGGACTTAAAGAGACACATTTGTTTAATTTTTTAATTTATTTTTTCTACAATTTTAGAATCAAAATTTAGGGGCTGAAAAGGATCACAGAAACCTTGTAGTCCATCTCCTTATTATACACAGGCCAAGTTTGAGGCTAATTTAAATTACCACCTATAACCTGGAGAATAATTAGTGACAGCATTAGAACTAGATTTCACGTCTCATAAGGGGCACTATAAAACAGGAGACATTATGCAGGTTACTTCAGCTTGATGTTCTGTATTAAGTACGGCAGCATAAGGGATTTTCTAAAAACGTGAAATAAGCCTTTACCCTGGACCAACAGATGAGCTGAAAAAACAAAAAGAATCACAGCAAATTCAGATGAAAAAATTAATAGGAACCACTGCCTAAATCTGATATTGAATCAGTGTGAGATGTAAAAACAGCAGCAACCCATACTCTAAAGTAAAACTGATATGGCCTAGCAAAAGCACAAAAGTATGTACCCATGGCAATTATTAATTCCAGGGCTCACCAGTTTTCTGCCAGTAAATTGATTGTGCACTGATTTCCTAATTTCTTTGTTTTGTCTGCATCAGTTAGTTTGCTGAAGTTTTATCATCATTAGTTATGTGAACAAGTATTCTTAAAAGTTACTTCTTGTTGATTTTGGGTTAGTAATAATACCAGCAGCAGCAACAACAAAAATATTAGCAAATAAGTTCTTAAATAAATGCCTTCCACATAGTAGCATTATATAATACTTCACATATCTGCACTCTTTTAAATGCTTTAGGGATTTCTTAATATTATACTTCCTATTTTGATTCTTGTAATTGCCCAAACCCTATAATTTGGGTGCTAATTTACCCCTCATTTATTTCATATGTGGAAACCAAGGAATATACATTAAATTATGGAGCAGGAAAATCTCTGGAGATAATACCATTAACCACTGTTTAAAAGTATAAAATTAGCTTTGCAAAAAGAGAAAACGAGAGAGAGAAAGACTTAAGACTTTCTCAAAATTAAGAAGAAAAGTTGTATTCCAAGCTAATACTTTCTGCTGATATTGGCAGAATTTTTGCTGCTCTAATAGTTTCTGTTTAATGAGCAAATTGCCTTAAGTACACACACAGCACTGTGGCACTGAGTATAAAGATATTTAGCCAATTTCTTTCTCATCAATGATAGTTCCAACTCTGCTTATTTGTCCACAGCACTTTGAATTTAGCCTAAAAAAAAACACACTTAAGAAATTAACATTATAAACTTTTAAAAATTACCAGTGAAGAAAGGGGGCCATAAAATCAGTAATTTATTAAATAAAGCGCAATGGAAGCATTCATTAAGATGTTGTCGTGAAGATACTTGTTAATAATCAAAACTTATCCTATTGATTTGAGAGCTCTTCAGTAAGGACTTCCAGAAAACATTTAGCAATAAGCACCACACATAACTTAAGTAGGGACTTCATGAATAATTACAGCTTCTTATGGAGCCCCTCTTTTGGGGGGACGGGAGATAACCTGGCAGTGAATAGCCTTTGAAAAGAGGCACCTTCACAGGGAATAAAAAATATGAAGATTCTCTTTTAAGTCACTAACAAAGCCTCATTATGTTATGTGATATTGCTCTCCCCCCACCCTTGTCTTGATAAGTTTTTTCAGTTCTCCAGAGCCCCTCTTAGTTCCTTCATTCCCTTAGGTCTTGCTTCAGTTTCACTGCTGTCTTCTCCCTTCCACAGCACTGCAGTCTGTGGACGGCATCTAGAACTCAGTTACACCGTATTTGTGCTGTTGCCCGCTGGTCCCAACTGCAAGGCTGTATTTGAACACTGTAATATACAACTTGCAGATGGTGCAGCTGGCTCAGGTTTCTCTGGCTCCACACACCTGTCACAGATCCACAGGTAAGAGACTCTTAGGAACACTCTGGTCTCTTTGTCCACTGAAAAAGTGCATATTCATTTGAAGGTGGTTCCAGCACTAAGTGGGCTTAAGAAGCAAGAACCAAAGCACTTTCTCCCTTCAAATTCATTGTATACGATGGCTCTGTTGAGATCTACAGAAGCAGAAAGCTAAAAATCCAGACAAAAACTGCTTCAGTTGAATATGACTGACGCCTTCATGGGGTGAGAAAGTCTTTTAGGTTTTCAAACCCAGTTACCAATCTCCATTACCAATTCTTCTTTATCAAAGAATCTCATTTTTAAGGGCGAATAATATTTCAGTGTTGTACATGTGCATATTTTCTTTCTCTGTTCATCTGTTGATCGGATATATTCCATATCTTGGCTATTGAGAATAACTGTAAGGGGTGCAGCTATCTCTTCACCATTCTGATTTCATTTCCTTTGGATATATGCCCAGAAGTGAAATGGTTGGATCGTGTGATAGCTCTATTTGAGGAACCTCCATACTATTTTCCATAATGACTATGCCAATTTACTTCCCCACCAGCAGTGTACAGGGGTTCCCTTTTCACCACATCCTTTACAACAGTTGTTTTGTCATTCTGGGAATAGCCATTTTAAAAGGTTCAAGTTGCATTTCCTTGGTGATTCCTGATGTTGAGCACCTTTTTATACACCTGTTGGCTTCCTTGATAAACATCTACTCAGGTGCTTAACCATTTTTACATTTTTTTCTTTACCATTTAAAAATCAAGTTATTTCTTCTTCCTCTTCCATATTCTCTTCCTCTTCCTCTTCTTCCTTTTCCTCTTCTTTCCCCTCCTCCTCTTCTTCCTCTTCCTCTTCTTGCTCTTCCTTCCCCTTCTTTCTTCTTCCTTTTCTCTTCTCTCCTTCTTTTTCCTTCTTCCTTCTTCCTTTTCTCTTCTTCCTTCTTTCTTCTCTCTTCTCCACCATCGATTTGTAAATTTCTTATACATTTTGGACATTAACCCCTTAGGTATGGCTTGTAAACAGTTTCTCTCAATCAATGGGTTGCAGTTTCATTCTGTTGACTTTACTGTGCAGAAGCTTTTCAACTTTGTAGAGTCTCACATGCCTTTATTATTATTTGCTTTTTCTACGTACACTTTTGGTGTCATATCCAAACCTTTTTTGTATATTTTCTTCTAATTCTGGTAATTTTATGCTTTCCAGTCTTACATTTATATTTTTCATCCATTTTGAGTTTATTTTTGTGTATTGTTTGACAGTATGCTAAGTGGAGTAAGTCAAACATAAAAAGGTGAATACCGTATGATCATATTTACATATAGAATGTAAAATAGTCAAACCCATAGAAACTGTGAGTGGAATGGTGGTTTCCAGGGACTAGTGGAATGGGTAAAGAGAAGACGTTAGTCAAGGAATGCAAAATTTCAGTTATGCAAGATGAATAGGTTCTGGAGATCAAAATGTGATCTTGTGACTACGGTTAAAGTATTTTATTGCATGCTTGAAATTTGCTAAAAGAATAGATTGGGGCGGGGAACCTGCAGCTTTAAGACCACATGTGGCCATGTAGGTCCTAAAGTGTGGCCTTTTGACTGAATCCAAATTTTATAGAACAAATCCTTTTGTTTTTATTAGCATATTTTTGTTCATCTTTTATATTTTTATTTTTTAAATGAATGTATTTAAAATACCAAAGAATAAAATAAGTTTCAATAACATAATCCTCCCAGACTGGCACAATGAGTACACCATAAAACTGATGGCTGCTACACTCATGATTTTGTTCTAAGTTCCCTCACCTGGCTGGTGCCACTACTACATGAGGCTTATTGGAGAGTGTTTATGGGGGTTGAGTACACAGTCTGTTATCAACTTTGGACTGTGATGTACTGTTTCTCTTTAAAGTGGAATTTGTGAACAGTTGCACAGTTTAGCAATATATTTTTTCTTTTTTTTTTTTTAATTAAATCATTGCTGTGTACATTAACGCAGTCATGGGGTACAGTGTGGTGTTTTCGTATACAATTTGAAATATTTTCATTAAACTGGTTAACATGGCTTTCATGGCATTTTCTTAGTTATTGTGTTAAGGCATTTATATTCTACATTTAGTTAGTTTCATATATTTTTTTTAATTCTGTCTGCTTAACAGTGCATTATGCCAAAGAAAACCAAGAGAACACAGAATGAAGAAAACTGACTTTTTAATGAGGATTGGGAATTTTAATATTATCTTGTTTCTCTTAAAAATAAGATTTGCTTGCTTGGTGATATTGCAATATCAACATTAAAGAAATTCAGTGCTCATCAGTATTATGACACTCATAAGGACTACAAATATTTTAAATTAGAGAAAGATATGTTCAAGCATTGTATTGTAGAAATTAAAATATGAAAAGCAAAAGCAAAGACAATTCTTTCAAGCAGCAATGGATCTGGAAATAATGCCTCTGAAGCAACTTACAATGTAGCTTATATACTCAGGAAAAAAGGGGAAGCCATGGGATGATGTAGAAATTGTGGAAAAATGCATTGTTGAAATTGTATAATCCTTAGACCCTAATAGTGTTTCAAAGTACAAACAACCGCTTCTTTCAAGGAGAGCCATAAATCAGCAACATGAATTAGCATTAAACTTAACAAAACAACTTCATGTGATACTTCAAAAAGAAGATATATATTATACAATCACTTTGGATGATATATCGGTTGATACTGATACTGCTGATTCCACACAGGATTTTTACTTCACTCAGGTCATAACAGAAGATTTGTTTTGCTTTGAGGAGTTACTCACTTTGGGCATTCTTGCAAACAGAACACAGGGAATAGATGTCTTCAATAACTTTCAAGATAAATGTTCTCAAGTTTGACTGAATTTGGTAAATTTCGTGAGTTTATGTGCAGATGGTGCACCTTCCATTACAGGAAAACATGAAGGGTTGATTGCACAAATTCAAAAATGTATCAATAGGTCGAGATGTTCTCATTTCTTTTCACTATGTCTTACATCAGCAAAATCTCTATGCTATCACTGCAATTTAAGTGACATTTTGCAACATGTCATAAATGTTGTTAACCATATTTGTGAAAATGCAGCAAGACATCATCAGTTTTGTAACATGGCACAGTTGAGCACTGAGGTATTCAGTGTGGATTTGTGGTATCATTCTAAAGTACATTGGCTATCACAGGGACAGGTGTTAGCCAGAATTTTATCACTCCGAGGACAGTTAAATTTTATGAAGAACAGAATCAGCAATGTGATTTATTGAAAGGAGATGTCTATAAGAATGCAGCATTTCTGTGTGATATGATGTCAAATCAAAATGACTTGAATATTTCTTTGCAATATAAAACTAAATCTATACATGTGTACATATACATATATATGTAAATATAAATATATTATATATAATATGTGGCAAAAAATCCAATCTTTTTAAAAAAGCTATCTTTTTTTACAACACTTCTACTTCAAAAGGAAATTTCAGATTAACATTTCTCCCAGTTAGCAAAGGTCATAGATGAGCAGGATAATACAGGCAAATCATCTGATGTATCCACAGGCTGTTATAGACCTGTTAAATGAAGAATACAATGAAATGTTCCCTGATGTTGAGAATCATGACATCACCCTCAAATTAGCATTTCCGCCTCACCTAGTTGATATCACCAAGGCACCTAAGGAACTTCAGATGAAATTGATTGAGCTCTCAGTAGATGGCATTTTAAATTTAAAGTCATTGTTTAATGCTAAGAAAGATGAAATTGAAATGTGGAAAAATGAAGTAGAATATTCATGCCTTGGGTAACATTCACCCAAAATACTTTTTTGCTTTTCAACTAGTTATTGCTGTGAATCTACATTCTCCTACCTAACCCAAGTTAAGATGCCCTTAAGGTAACAAAATGACTGCTAACCATCTAGAGGATCAGCTGAAAATGCAGACCTCCATGCTGCAACCAAATATTCAGATGTTCCAACAAAAACCAGACACACCAGAGTCATTAAAAAGTTAGTTCTAAGTTTAAAATTTACAATTATTTTTAATTTTTGAAATTATTAAGTACATAGTAATTGGACTTTTATAAAATAATGTACCTTTTTAAGTACTGTATACAATTTTTAAAAAAAAATAAGTGTTAAATTGTTCTGATGTTCTTTGACTTACTGTATTAGGATCATTAAAAATGACTTGCAGACCCATGAAAATATTAACTGTCCCCACAATACGCTAATGGTGAATCCCTTTCATGGCTCCCACCTTCCTCACCTCTTATGTAGAATTATAACTGCCACTAAAGACTGTGTTTTCTTATTATTTTAGAGTTAGTGAATTAGCTAGGAATTAAGAACAATATCAAAAAGAATTTAGAGATCAATAAATAAAGTAGTCCTTGGGAAAAGGAGGTTTTAATCATCTATTCACTTTGGTATAAGATTCCCTAAATCTTACGATTATACCATCAAAAATACAAACAGTAACTTATTTTTATTTTTCCTCTTTGCATATTTAGCAATACCAGCACCTGAACCTGGTCTGCTACCTTCTAAATCACATCCTACAGATTATATTCATTGAAATTCTGACTTTGAGTGACGCGGAACTCTATCTGTATAAGCACTGAAAGTATTTGATAGTAGAAATTACTCTTCAAATTTCATTTCTTTTATCTTTTCTCTATTACATGTATAAGACCTTATCAGTAAGTTCTTTTGTATCCCCTTATAGGAATGGCATCATGAAATGAAATCTAAGCCAACAGTTCAAATTTATTACTGTATTTGATATATTCACATTTTAAAGAGTGGTATCCTGTAGTTAAATGAATACAAAGAGATAAAATCTCTTAAAAGGAATTGTTGCTCTCAGAGTGAGATTTTCTTGCCAGTGTGGTTTGATCAGACCATAATTTGGTGTGGGCATTTAGAGATTGCAACATTTTCATCTGCTCAACTACTTGAGGTAGACTTTTTGGATCCCAACATCTTAAAATATTGATTTTTGTGTCTAATCATTTCAGTAAAATACATTCACATTAGTACATTTCAATGAAAGTACCAATACCAATAGAAAATTGTATCTTATAAATTGATTTGGTTCACATTCTTAGGAAAACAGTTTGCATGAAAATTTAAAAGTCCAATTTTCACAAATATTTTCTTAAGCTGTTAATCAAAATGCCAGCCATGTTTATGGAAAAGCCTAGATCTAGGATGAGCCATAAGTACCTACTGACTTGATTAGTGGTTTACCACTATACTCTTGCCGTCTATTAACCTTGACTGTGGGGAATAACCATCCTGTGTTGACAGCAAGTCGTGGACTTAGTCACATGGACCCCAAGAAATCTTGATGTATGGCTGTGTATATTTCATTCTTACCTATTTCTAAACAGTCTACTTTGTGCCTCTTTCTTTCCCCAAAGAAGGAATTTGTGAAACAAGACCTAAAAATGCTAATGATCTTAATGCCTCTTCCAAGATGACTGATACCAAACTATAGGTCCAGCTAGATTGGACTCCTGAGTATGAAACCAATGTTAATGGCTGTTCCAATGAACACTTAATTCAATTTTTTTTATTTTTTATTTTAATTTTAATTACCTTACAGAATGGAGGATACTCAGATTATTTGACAATAATGATTATGCCCATATCTCTGTATGGGGACCAGATCTAATAATAGTTACAGAGCTGTCTGCCCAGGCTCATTAACCAGTTGGTGAGGTTGAGGAATAAAATAAATTGCACCTAGCTTTGGTGTCATAAGATAGGTAGGCAGGGTTTAGGTTCACCCCCACTTCACTCTATTTGGGGAATGAGAATCTCTGCTTTCATCATCATTTTTTGACAAGTCAGGCAATTGGTAACTAAGAAGCAACAGTGGCTCGGCGCCTATAGCTCAACCGGCTAAGGTGCCAGCCACGTACACCTAAGATGGCAGGTTCGAATCCCCAGCCCGGACCCGCCAAACAATAATGATGGGTGCAACCAAAAAATAGCCGGGCATTGTGGCGAGCGCCTGTGGTCCCAGCTACTTGGGAGGCGGAGGCAGGAGACTCGCTTGAGCCCAGGAGTTGGA
The DNA here is from genome assembly GCA_963575145.1 of Galago senegalensis. Taxonomy (NCBI): domain Eukaryota; kingdom Metazoa; phylum Chordata; class Mammalia; order Primates; family Galagidae; genus Galago; species Galago senegalensis. The sequence goes on from CAUYTI010087019.1 coordinate 62,819, forward strand.
GGTTGCTGTGAGCTGTAATGCCATGGCACTCTACCCAGGGGGACAGCTTGAG